>MU225240.1:1564061-1574488 GCA_018584345.1 Thuja plicata | reverse complement strand
AAGCCCCAAAAAAAATGATCTCAACTCGAATAACCATGTATAAGGGTGGAAAAAAAAAAAAAAAGGAAAAAGAAAAATGGACAAAAAGACACACACAAAAGAGGTTAGTACTAAAAAAAATGAAAAAAAGTAGTTGAAGAAACCTCAATTGAGAAATTTCCCAAGCACTAATATCATGTTTGGAAATCTATTGTAAGAGAACAAGTGGTCATATAAAAAGGGCAAGATAATACGCCAAGTACAAACAACACTCCATGATCTAATTGACTAAAAAAGATATGAGAGCATGGAAATAAGAGAGATAAGCCATGAATCCAATATTCTAATAAGTTTTTTTATGGTAGGTGATCCATGGAAGAAACAAGAAGGAAAGAGTAGAAAAGATAGAAGGATATGTTATGCTAGTTCCAATCATCCCCAAGAGAGAGAAGGAGAATTTATGGTCTAGCAAGCTGCATTATATTAGTCAATTCTATCTTGAATATTTTGTACACAAGATGGATTTTAAATTTTTCACACAAGGCGGCTTACAACATTTTGTGCATGGGATGACTTATAAAAAATTATACCTGAGGCATCTTATGAGATCAATCCTATAGAAAGCATAGTATCTGTGTGCATAAAAAAATTGTTCAGTATAAGGACCAATAAAAGATACATAATTTACAAGGAGGTTGTATGTAATCCCCCTCCTTATGATGGAAACATAAGACTATGGTGGAATCATAAGGAAAAGAGGACAAGGATACCTACTTCGAATAACAAGGAGATATCCTTAAAACACAATGTATACTATAACCATAGCAAAGAGAGAAGACTCTTGTTATCCAAGGAATAGATAACTATCAAGGATATTAAAAAGTAGAAGAGAAACTTTAAAGGATGAGATATTGGCTACAATTAACCTATCTTCAAGAGGAGTGTTGACGGGGATTTTATACATGGGCCAACAAAGAGATGAGTTAGGTGTGTTTTCTAGGCAACTCTGCCTAAAAGAGGGAGAACAACTAGGGTTCTTATCCTCCTAAGAACCTATATTTTAGGTCATGATGGTGTTGAATTAAATTAGTTGGACACATGACTATTTTTTCAAGGGGCCTGCTAGTTTTGGGAAGGTTCCTAATACTTGGGTTCCTAAAAGAGAGCATTAGATCATATTAAAAATAAATATAAAAAGAGAGGACAAGTTAGAAGACAACTAAAGTATAACTATAATCACTTCATCATTTCAGTACATCAACTTTACTCAAGAACAATATAGTAAACCAATAATATACATGATCATCAACTAGTATATGTTGAAGAATCCAGATCCATTTAATGTTAGAAACAAAGGTAATATTGAACACATATAACAATCAAGCATTCCAGAGTAAAGGACAACATGAAATAAAAAATGATACTCTTTTTACCAATAACCAAGGATGCTCAAAATATATGGGTAAACCACTATTATTGATTTGATTAAAGATAATATTTCCTAGTCCAAGAGAGCATAAATATCAAACTAACACTAAGAGAAAAGAGTTCAAAAAACTATAACTAGTCTATTACTCCTTATGGTTCCCCAAAATCATCAACTTTATAGACCCTAACAATAGCCTAAAATGATACACTTATATGGATTTAACCTTGTACAATTATTTATAATTATTTGCATATTCCCAAAAAGGAGGGAAAAGAAGAAGGTAACCCAAAGGTATTTGTAGATACCTAAATTTGGCCAGTGCACTTATCAAATCAAATGGATTAATAAATCAAAAGAGACTAAATCACATCAAATCAAAGATCAATTAATAAATATATCAATTAATTAAATATAATCCTAAAAGGGATTAATCAAATCCATGCAATTAATTTAATCAATTAATTGTTTAGTTTAAATCAAAAATCAAAATCAACCTATTCCCTTACATGGCTAATTTAATTAACTAAATTTAATTAATTAAATCCTTATTTCTTTCAACAAAGGAGACAATAATTTGAACAACCAATGAGAATAAAAGATTGAAAGCACATGGATCACTCCAAACTTTGCAATCTTGATCACTCATTTAACCCTTCAACATCCTCACCACTCAATTTGTCTCTTTGTCCCAACCTTTGAGACCACCATTTAAATGGTCTCTCCATTTGAAATCATTTGAAAACTTTCAACTCAACCAAGCTTTGATCATGATCAACTTAACTCTACCCCCTACCCTTGGAAAATCCTATAAATACCAAGAATTTTCAGAGTATTAACAATCCTAGACATTCATGAGCAATTGTATCTACAGTATAAAGAAATTTTTAAGATCATAGCATTTGTGAGCATAATAGTGAGCTTTGAGAGCAATATTGAATGAATTGCATTGCAGTTTGAGAATTTGAGAGCTAGATTAGGCATTTTCAAACATCAATTTCTCATTCTAGGACTATCACTAATGGAGATTAAGGTTGAGAGCTTCATTAGAATGCTTAGTTAGAGAACCATGGAATGCTTATTGATCATTTGTCAATTATTTGATTAATTTAGATTATCTTTCTATATAATTAATACATTTCAAACTATTTTCATGGAGGTATACTTTATATATATACAAATGGCACCCATTGTGGGGCTTTAGGCCTCTAATTTCCATTTTATATCTTAATTTCCATATTTTTGTGTCTCTTGTCATATTTTGTAGTTTGCAGGTAAAGAAACACCTGTGAGGTAAATGTTCACATGTATGCACAGTTAAGTCACACCTAAAATCCTTCTTTTTCTTTCGTACACTTCTTTCACCACGTATCAGGCCTAAAGTCATGCCTTTGCAAGAAAAGACATGCACTCAAACAGTGAAATAACGGTTGTCAACATTATGTTACCACGTGAAAACTTTCCTTTCACGCCTTTACATCTCTATTTTACACATTTTCCTAGCTATTTTAGGCATGATCTCTATAAATTTGCATGTAATAACATTTTAAATGTCGCATATAGTTCTGTAAAGTACCACGTAAAGTACAGTAAAGCGTCGTGTATTCTACTGCTAAATGATGAATAGATTTTTCTATAATATTTAAATTGCATCTTATTAAAATCAAAAAATTAATACTCTATTTTTTCTAATTTATAGATGAGCAGACATCTGAAGGTACAAAAGCTAGAGAAGAGAGTTTACAAGGAGAGCAAAGAGGTAAGAATCCTTGCAAAACACACAAAATATATTTATAATTCATGTATTTTGGAAAGTCTAGGTGAAGAAGAGAATCTTTTTGAGCATTTTATCAAAATTGTTAGAGCTTATAAAATCAATTTTCCTACATTGAATTAGGACTAAATTTGTTAGGATCTTTAATAAATTTGCAAATTTAGGAAGGATCCTTCAATTTTGTCATTTTCTATTTCCTTTTTTTTCCTTCATTATGTTTTTTTTCTTGACTAACTTTTTTGGAGGATAAGGAGACGGAATGATCACCACTAGGTGAGTTAAAAAAAAAAGGAAAACACTCCTAAATGTGCCTAGCCTTTGGCTAGCTTTGAAAAGAGGTATTTTTCTTAAAAATCTTACATCTGGTCAAATTGCGGCATTCAATTTCCAAACTAGTCTAATCAATAGCCTATTATTATTCACCAAAAAAGACATGAGGCCTATGCGCTCAAGTCTTGTAGTTGATCAAAATGTCAAACATGTTAGATTTGGGAAAAGAAAGAAATGCTAAGGAATGAACCAGACATTTACTTTCTAAAACATCCTTTTCAAGAGGTTGGAATTTAGATTTTTCAAATAGGTTTGTAAGAGAAGGAATTAGTAGGGATATGCTCTTCACTCTTTGAGTGAACCAAACTCCTAAACCTACCTATTTGATTCATTTCTTTCTTTAAAATGAACATGTTAGAGGTATAGAGGGCCTGCCTCCTGAGTACATCCTTATGAGGATGGTGAGAGGGAATGACCCAAGTGGGAGACAATCACTTTAACCATGATAAAATCTAACCCACTATAATATAAATACATTCATCATCAAAAGGGTGAGTGACAAATAAGTGTTGAAAATTTTCACCTCCTCTAGTAGTCCCTCAGGATTGCACAAAATCGTATCCTCATGCATGTGCGGGGGCCTTGTAATTTGGGTATAAGAGACTCATCATTTGTTTGAACATAATTACATTAAACCCTGGTTAAGTAGCAAGCCTACCTCTTAAATCCATGTTAAGAGCCAAAATTGACCTTAGGTAGCTTGTTTGGAATTCTTTCTTGTCAAGACCCATGAAAACATCCGAGAACATACACTTTGTGTGATTTAGGATTAAAGAAACAAATTTTTTTATGTGTGTTGTGTTTGCTTCTACATTTTCAAAAAAAAAATCAGCCTGGAAATCTGATCACAAAATTTAAATTTAAAAAAAAAATCCATCAAAACAGTGACAGATAACTTTTCTTGATGAAGTGATGCTTATCATATTTCTTCTCATGAGTACAAACAGTTCTGTAATGCTTAACAAACTCAAGTGGCATGTAACAAGTTTTAAGTTACACATATTCATCTATCAGATGTCACGTAAACTTGTCAAGTGTCGCGTATTAGAAATCAAATAATGCGTACTAAGTTGTAAAATTGCGTGTAACATTGGATGACATATAACTGATTGAATGTTTGAAGATGTTAATTTGATCACCAAAATGCAGAAAGATAATTCAAGGCATTAAATCAATTAATGGATTGTATTTTCATTGATGTCAACTTGACATAATCTAATCAGTTATATACAAAGTATCAAAGACTTCATAGAATCAGAGAGATAAAGATTATGCTTTTAGTAATGCATAAAAGATCAGCATTCACTAAGTGACAAAAAACACCAACGGTTAGTGGAACCCGATAGACAGAGAAACCCGAGAGAAAATTCATAGTGTTGCCCAAGCAAGAAAATTGGCAAGCATTACCGATGAGAAGAACTTCACAGTGATGTCCGATGGACAAACAACCACAATGGATAGACAACCCTGACAGAGAAGCCCGAGGAGAACTAAAGTGTTGACCAAAGCTATCAATGAGTTAAAACACCTAAATTAACTAAAGTTCAAAAATGACAAAATACTTAGCTGATAGAGCTAAATATAGACTTAATTGGTTGTTAACATTGTTTTCATCGACAAGTTAAAGCTAGATATAAGTAAGAGATTTAAAGTTGTTTTATCCAGTTGTTAAGGAGAAATCTATGGGATAAAACTAAAGTAAAGCTTTAAAGAAAGATTGGCTAAAATTGTGGATCACGCCAATAACAAGAAAATCATGAAGTGAGAAATGGTGATATCATGTCTATAAAGAGACAATCTAATTTATTATGAATTAGGGGAGTGAATAGAGAAAGAGGATGCTAGAGAGAAACTAATGAAGAAAAACTTCATATAGTTTTGATCAATCAAGCTTAGGAAAGAGAAAAATATTTCTGTAGACACCAAGAAATAGAGAAGCACAGCATCACCGTGTAGAAAGAAGTGGAGCAAAGGCATTGAAAAGATACATTGATCAGAAAGGTATTATGAGCTTACAATAGATCTGAAAATCTGCAAGTCTAAGTGTTATGTGTGAACAGATCATTTACTGTTTCAATTTAACCATTGGATCATAAAGTCTCCTAACCGAGCAGGACTTAACAATCCTTTCTATATTGCGATACATTCCAAGGAGTATCAAAAAGTTTGATCATGAAGATAGAATGATATGTTAGATACCATTTGACAAAGTACAATGGGATTTGTCATAGAAGCTAGCATAGAGATGCCCAATATCAAGTGAAAAACTATTCTATTTAAATCCTCTAACAAGGTCACACCTAACAGTGTGTTTGTAACCTTTAATAGGCTTGGCTCTTCACCAAGCTCGCTTCAAAAGAGTGAAAATTTTGGGTTACCGGTCCCAAGTGGTTTTTCCCTTAAAAGGATTTCCATGTTAAAAATCCATGTGTCAATGTGTTTATGAGTCATTAATTTAGTTTTTTTTTTACACATAACTAATCTAGATTGATCGGTATACACTAAGAAATTTACTATTTTTTCAATAAATGAAACATTGCTAAATGGTAAATAGTAAGAATAAGGTTTAATAGTGAACTCTGAGTAGTAGTTATTTGTTATGATTATTTGAAGGTATACATCTTGTAGGACTGAATATAAATAGAGGCTTAATATTATGGTACTAAGTTTTGGGTTGATTTATTGGAATATTTTTGAGGCAACTGATTAACCCCCCCCCTCTCAGTTATTATAACAATTGGTATCAGAGCTTGTGTACTTAGAAAGGGTGTTTAACAACTCAAGAAAATAATAAGAAGATGAACAACTGAGATGTTCCAAAGTTGAATAAAGACAACTCTGCATCATGGCAAAGAAGAATAAGACTCCACCTATTAGGTATTGGTAATGATGTTACTCAACACTTTGATATTGAATATGTGTTGCCTACAAGACCTCACACTCTTGATAAATTGAGTGAGAATCATCAGCATAATTGCATGATGATAGAAATTTCTTCCTCACTCTCTAATGTTGAGTTTGAAGATGTCAAAACATGCACCTCTGCAAAGAAAATGTGGGATAAATGGAAGCTGGTACATGGACAAGATGCTAATGTACTAAGAGCCAACATAGAAAGTCTAAGAGGGAGGTTTGATGACCTAAGGATTAAATAAGGATAAAATATCACTCACTATAGCTATAGAATCAAAGAGGTAGTCAATACTATCCAAGGATTTGGAGGTGTACTTGAAGAAGAAACAGTGGTAAGTAAAATCCTAAGAACCTTACTACTTGTATATGCTATTAGAGTATCTACTATACAAGAAATGAGAGTAGTTGCAAACAATACTATTACTCTAGATAGTCTGATTGGTAGAATGATTTCATTTGAGATGAATAACTTTGATAATAGTGTCTTACCATCTATAGAGTCTGCATTCAAATCTTCTTTGAAAATAAGTAAGTCAAGTCATAGATAAACTATTAGAAATGATAATGAAAGTGACAATGAGGATCAAGGACTTGATGAGATTGAAGCACTAATGGAAAGAAGATTGCAGAGAGGCAAAGGTAGATACAAAGGTAAATTACCACTTGTATGTTTTAATTGTAAAGAGGTTGGACACTTTTATGCAAGATGTCCTAACTGAAGAAAAGATGACAGAAGTAATGAAAAAATATATGAAAAAAAGTTTGAATGAGGTGATAACAGATATTACCAAAGCAACCAACAATCTAACAGAAGAGATACCTGAGACTACAAGGACAAAGGGAAGAAAGCTTATTACTTGGCTGAGAAAAGAGTTGATGATACTGACACCGAATCTGAAGAAGATATTGAGATGGTATTTGTAGCCATGAAGGATGATTTAGAAGAAGAAGAATAAAGGTATGTAGAGACTACACTAATATCTAAGGTTAGTAATCATGATGTCTATATTATAGATAGTGGATGCACTCACCACATGACCGATGATAAACAAAAGTTTGAAACTTTTGAATAATATAATGGTGGATTAGTAAGAATGGGTAATGACACACCTTGTCCAGTTGAAGGTAAAGGAACCATAATGTTGAATAAACTGATCAAATCTGAAATTTCCTACTGGGTAAAAGGACTACAATATAATATGTTAAGTGTTTCACAGCTAAATAATACAGGTTACCGAGTAGCATTTGAAAATAAGAATGCAAAGATCTTCAATGAATCAAGAAGGTTAATCAGAATAGGTGAATAGACAAAAGGTAACCTTTTCTATCTTGATGACATTAACACCACTTTTTTAATGGCTAGAAATGAAGGCATATGGTTATGGCATAAAATACTATGCCATGTGAATTTTGACAACATGATAAAGATAGGAAATAAGATAAGAGTAAGAGGCTTACCGAGCATGTCAAAGCCCAAGCATATCATGTGAAAGAATTGTCAAAAAGGTAAAATGACAGTCTAGTTTCAAAAGTAAAGCCCATACATCTAATGCTATTGTAGAATTAGTCCATACTAATTTATGTGGACCCATGAGGAAAAAGAGTTACTATGGTGATAGGTATTTCATTCTCTTTGTAGATGATTATTCTAGAATGATGATAGTTATGTTCTTAAAAGATAAATTAGAAGCATTCAAGATGTTTAAATGGTATAAGGCTATGGTATAAAAACAAAGTGGTAAGGAATTGAAATGCTTAAGATCAGATAGAGGAGGGGAATTTATTTCAGATGAATTTAGTAACTATTGCAATGAGCATGGAATTAAAAGACAGCTTTTTGCATAAAGAACACCACAGCAAAATGGGATTGTTGAAAGGAGAAATAGATCAATTGTTGATTGTGCAAGAAGACTGATGATTGAGAAAATCATCACTCAAATTTTCTGGAGGGAAGCTGTTAGTACTGTTGTCTACACATTGAACATAGTACAATTGAATAAGGACACAAAGAAGACACCCTGTGAGCTTTGGTATGGTTACACACCCAATATAAGTTACTTCAGAATATTTGGTAATCAATGTTATATTTTGAAAGATGAAAGAAATGGAAAGCTTGAATCCAAAAGTGATGAAGGTATCTTTCTAGGGTATTCCACCAAAATTGAGGCTTATAAATGTCTTAAAAAATCATCTAACAAGATCATTGAAAGTGCAAATGTAAGAATAGATGAATTTGCAGAGAAGAATGATAAGGAAAGTAGAAAAGAACCAGAAGAATACAATAGGATTTTTTACACTGAAGAACCTAACACTCTACCTGAGTAACAGTGTATCACTCCTAAGAAATAGAACATTACATCCGAGCATCAAGCTGCAATTACCAAAAATCAAGAAAATCCTCAAAATGATGTTCCGAGTGATGGAGATCAGAATGAAGGCCAAAATGATGATCAAAATGATGGACAAAGAGCTGAAGAAAAACTTGCCAAGTATTTTAGAAGACATCATCCATAGAATCAGATAGTAGGAGACAAGAAGGATGGAATGAGAACAAGAAGTAAATCACTAAACACTAGATGTTTACTTTGTGATTTTGAGACTAAATCTGTTAATACTGTACTTGAGAATGAAGAATGGGTTAGTACTATGAATGAGGAGATATAAATGATTGAGAAGATTAGTACATGGACACTAGTACTAAGACCAGATGACAAGAATGTCATTGGTGCCAAATGGATATTCAGAAACAATTTGAATGAGAATGGACAAGTCACAAGAAACAAATCAAGATTAGTATGCAAGGGGTATGCACAAGAAGAAGGTATTGATTATGGTGAAACCTTTTCACCCATTGCTATAATATAAGGAGTTAGAATTATTATTTCTTATGCTACATTCAAAGGATTCAAGGTATACTGGATGGATGTCAAATCTACATTCTTAAATGGAATAGTGGAAGAAGAAGTATACATTGAACAACCAGAAGGGTTTGTTGATCCAAACAAGAGAAACATGGTATGTAGAATACATAAAGCCTTGTATGGATTGAAACAAGCACCTAGAGCATGGTATGAAAGACTTCACTCCTATCTCATAAGCATTGAATTTGTAAGAACAAGTGAAAATAGCAATCTGTACTTAAAAGAAGATACTGATGGTAATATTCTGATTGCTGAAATATTTTTTGATGATATCATATTTGGGGGAAATGAAATGTTATGTAAATCCTTTTCTAATGAAATGAGCAAAGAATTTTGCAAGGAAACTCAGGTGCAAAAACAACTTCCTACACTAATCTCTATAGGAAAATATTGTGCAAATTCTTTTAAATCCTTACAATTTTAGATTTGTTAACTACTTTAACAATGATATTGCAGCCACATACCATGCATACAGAAAATAGAGAATGACACAATGATTTACCCAGGGGAAAACCTTTCGGTAAAAAACCCCAACACTCCAAAACCTACACAATGTATTATCTTCAACACAATGGTTACAACACACTTGCAATGCAAGTTCTTTCAGGAGACAATCGAAACTCTAAGACGAATCCAGTAGCACCAGATCATACCAACAATACACTCTTTTCATATCCTTTCCTGTAACCCTAAAAAACACTTATATCACGCGCTTTCCTTTTTAGGGAAACTTCCAAGAATAGTCATATTAGGGTTTTACCATTCTCTGAGAAAATAGGAACCCTAAAATTTTTTGGAAGAATGTTGAAGAGTGTAAAGTACTCAACTTTATCAGTTGCCACATGTCTTGCATGTCTTCACCTGTCATTGAAATATCCTAGAAATAGCTCTTATGTGTCATAGGAATCTGTCATAAACATTTCAACCATGATCTCCTTACACACAATTCAAGATGCTGACACATCAAGTGGAGTGACACATCAACATGACAACTAGACATGTACACTCACACTTAATTACATTATTTGCAAGAAAATACATTTTACAAAACAAATAATAAGAATAGGAATTATCCAAGGTTGAG
>MU225240.1:1506004-1552306 GCA_018584345.1 Thuja plicata | reverse complement strand
ATCAACATGCCAACTAGACATGTACACTCACACTTAATTACATTATTTGCAAGAAAATACATTTTACAAAACAAATAATAAGAATAGGAATTATCCAAGGTTGAGACACCTTATTCCTAACAAATTTGAAATTTCTATGTTTGGGGAGATCAAATTCTTTCTTAGTCTATAGATTCTTCAACAAGATGCAAGCATATATATCACTCAGTCCAAATACATCAATGTAGTGTTGAAGATATTCAAGATGGAAGATTCCAAGCCAGTTGGAACACCTATGGAAATCAGATGTAAGCTGATAAAAGAAGAAAAAATAAAATGAGGTAAATCAGACCTTGTATAGATCAATTATTGGAAAACTAACGTATGTTGTTTATACCAGACCAGATATAACACATGTAGTTGGAACAGTTGCAAGATTCTCTGCTAATCCCAAAGAATCACACATGACTGTTGTCAAGAGAATTCTGAGATATCTTAAGAACACTGAGGACTATGGCCTATGGTATAGATAAGGAAAATTTGAGCTTCAAGTCTATACATATGTTGATTGGGCTGGAAACATAGATGACCGAAAGAGTACAAGTGGAGGAGCATTCTTTGTGGATGATAGACTTGTCACATGGATTAGAAAGAAGAAAGGATGCATCTCATAGTCTACTGTAGAAGTAGAATATGTGGTTGCTCCTACAAATTGCTCCAATATTGCATGGATCAAATAGTTGTTGGAAGGTATGAATATGAAGATTCTTGAACCAGCGATTATCTATTGTGTTAATACTAGTGAAAATCAAAGAATCTAGTCATGCATGCTAAGACTAAGCATATTGCTATCAAGTATCATTACTTAAGAGAACAAGTGCAAGAAAAAGAAGTGATATTAGAATATGTTCAATCCATGGAACAATTAGCTGACATATTTACCAACCCATTACCAAAAGATACATTTGAGTACCTGAGACAGAGACTAGGGGTCCAACTCTTGTCTACTAGTCAGTAAGCTAACTAGGAGATTGCATCAACCTATACACAAATTAGAAGATCATTCATGTTGATGCAAGCACATAAATGGACAACAAAGATACATCTATACATAGCAAGGTACATATCTACACCGAACACCAGAGTCACTGTATTGCTGATGGATGGGGAAATTCAAGGAGTATATTATAAAAAGGGATGGAAGATGATATGGAAGAATTGTTTGGCATTGTTGTCAAAGGGAGAGAGAATATATCATTATCAGGAAGATACTATATCATTATCCACTCATTATCCATGAAGAGAAGTTCCTAGGAATTCAAAGGGAAAGATAATCATTATCCAAAGGGAGAGATTACATATGAAATATCCATCAAAGGGAGAGAACTAACATGAGGGAGAGAATACATACTAAGGGAGAGATTGTTGTCAAAGGAAAAAGAGATAATCAAGGAGAGGAAAAATCAAGGAAGAGCACATATCAGAAATAGAATCAGAAGCTGATACATCTATCTAGTAAAGGGATTAAAGATTGAAGAAACACACTCTGCAAGAAAAAATTCTAAGCTATTTGAGCTTATCGAGAGCCAGACATTTGTATTAGTTATAGAACAAAAATATTTGGGAGAGATGGATGAAATACACTTGATATATTTCATATTGTATTAGTAATAGTATAGTGTGATAATGTAGTGTGTTGCTATCAATGTCAAAGGGAGAGATTGATGACATATAACTGATTGAATGTTTGAATATGTTAAGTTGATCAGTTATATATAAAGTGTCAAAGACTTCAGAGAATCAGAGAGATAAGTATTATGTTTTTAGTAATGCATAAAATATCAGAATTCACTAAGTGACAACAAACACCGATGGTTAGTGGAACCTGATAAATAGAGAAACCTGAGAGAAAAGTAAGAGTGTTTCCTGAGCAAGAAAATCAATAAGCATTACCAACGAGAAGAATCACAAGCATTACCGATGATCAAAACTTCATAATTATGCCCAATGGATAGACAACCTCGACAGAGAAGCCCAAGGAGAACTAAAGTGTTGACCAAAGCTATCAAAGAGTTAAAACACCGAAATTAACTAAAGTTCATAAATGAATAAATACTTAGCTGGTAGACCTAAAGATAGACTTAACTAGTTGTTAAAATTGTTTTCATCAATAAGTTAAAGCCAGAGATAAGTAAAATATTTAAATGTGTTTTATCCAATTGTTAAGAAGAAATCTATGGGATAAAACTGAAGTAAAGCTTTAAATCAAGATTGGCTAAGATTGAGGATCACACCAAGAATAGGAAAATCAGGAAGTGAGAAATGGTGATATCATGTCTATAAAGAGACAATCTAACTCATTATGAATTAGGAGAGTGAATAGAGAAAGAGGATGCTGGAGAGAAACTGATGAAGAACAACTTCATACAATCCTGATCAATCAAGCTAAGGAAAGAGCTAGAGATTTCTGCGGACACCGAGCAATAGAGAAGTACATAATCACCGTGTAGAAACAAGTGGATAAAAGGTATTGAAAAGGTACATTGATCATAAAGGTATTATGAGCTTACAATAGATCTAAAAATATGCAAGTCTAAGTTGTATGTGTGAACATATCATTTACTATTTCAGTTTAACCATTGGATCAGAAAGTCTCTTAACCGAGCAGGACTTAACAATCCTTTCTATATTGAGATACATCCCAAGGAGTATCAGAAAGTTTGATCATGAAGATAGCATGAGATGTCAGATACCATTTCACAAACTATACTGGGTTTGGTCATAGAAGGTAACATACAGATGCTCATTATCAAGTGACAAACTATTCTATTTAAATATTCTACCAAGGTCACACCTAACAATGTGTTTGTAACCTTTAACAGGGTTGGCTCTTCACTAAGCTCACTTCACAAGAGTGAAAATATTGGGTTACCGGTCCCAAGTGGTTTTTCCCTTAATAGTGTTTCCACATTAAAAATCCATGTGTCAATGTGTTTATGAGTCATTAATTTAGTGTTTTGTTTTACACATAAATAATCTGGATTGATTAGTATACACTAAGAAATTTACTATTTTTCGGTAAATGAAAGACTACTAATCGATAAATAGTAAGAATAAGGTTTAACAGTGAACTCCGAGCAGTAGTTATTTGTTATAATTACTTGAAGACATACATCTTGTAGGACTAAAGATAAATAGACGCTTAATATTGTGGTACTAAGTTTTTGGGTTGATTTATTGGAATATTTTTTAGGCCAGTGATTCACCCCCCTCCCCCCCTCCCCATCTCAGTTATTCTAACAACATCATTCCAATGAGTGTGTAGACAGTTGAAAAGTGTCATGTACCAACATTAAAGCCTTGTGTACAAACTAAGATAACAAACCAGGGGCATTTCCTGAGGGTTTGGAAAAAAATTAAATTAATATTTGGATACCCTTTTGGAATTTTTACCTATGTATCATCTTGCATTTATCAGAATCCCTCATTTTCAGAAAATTTAAAAAATTACATTTTAGGGTTTAACCAAAGGGATAAGAAAAGAAACATTTGACTCATACTAATGTTGGATTTCACTAAATCCCACTACATAAAGGCCACCTTGCAATCTGACGATACATATATAAGGCAAGAAATTCCTTTCCCAAGCAATACCTTCACCTCATCATGACAAATGGTTGAACCAACAAAAGAGGTGGAACCAAATAGGATGTCTTTTCCTTTTGGTAATATGGATCCTGATCTCATTTATATTTTCAACATGGACACCACTAATAATCAAAATAGTGGAACCTAGAGGTTAATAATAATGGGGCTAATTGTAACACCCCAAAATTGGCATCTTGCAACCCTAACCAATTTTGTTGCATTTGTCATTCTTCTAGATCATCAAAGTCCTATTGTACTAGGAAATCCTGAGTCTTTAACTGACTCTACTCGACCTGAGTGTCAAATGTAGAAAATCCTAAATCTGCATCAATCATACATCATGTTTAAATTCCTAAATATCTACTGGCTAAATAAACCCTATGATTGAATTAATTTAATTATAAAGTCCTAGCACTTTAATTAAATTAAATTCACCCTCTTTAGCTGAGACACATGAAAAGGGAATTAAATAATATTTAATTATTAAATAAATATCCTCATTTTCAATAATTGAATTTAAATATTCAGATAATTGAGAAAAAGAAATTATGAGGTCATATTTATTTAATTAATTGAATATTCTATTAAAAATCTTTCTTTTATTCAGAAATGGAAACTTTGAATTAATTGTGCTTTAAAGAGAAATAAAACAATTAAATTCAAATAAAACAGTATTAAATCAAAGAAAGAAAATAGTTAAAGCAAGAAGAAAACAATTTATTGAATTCTTTTGAATAAAGATTTCTAAATTTAACTAGCTTTTCTATCTGTTTTATTTTCAGAGAGGAAAGTTTCTATTCTGATCATCTCAGAGTCTATAAAAGAACTCTCATTCTTCATTCAAAACCCCCTGAATTTTTGAAGAAAATAGGCATTGTTAGAATACTGAATTATTGTCATAGCTTCATATAGAATAATTTCATATTGCAATAGAATAGCTTCAATTTCTAGGATAATTGCATTGATCATTATGTCTTAGATTACCTCATATCTCTCATTTCTTAGTATAATATTGCATTGTATTGCATTTATCATGATAAATCCTTTGTTCCTAGATTGGTCCATGGTTGTGAGACTCTCGTTCAAAGAGCAATTTCAAAAACCCCGTCTGGATAGAAGGAAACAGGTCGAATCATGCAGGTAGACAGGATGAATAACCTCATATTTAGTCTTGTGTGTACTTGGTGAAGAAGGACTATGTTGAAGTGTATGGTGAATTAACAAGGCCAAATTTACCGCATACGCTAATGATGATGAATTGCCTATACTAACCAAGGGGTGGACAACAATGGAGATAATAATGACCCTAATGATGAGGAGACTACCGAGGAAAAATTAAACAAAGTGGTGCAATGCCCATTCTTCATGAAACTCATGGAGAAATTTTAAGTTAGAGATAGGGAGAATTAATTCCTATACCTAGCACAAGCGGAGAAAAAAATTCCCCATGATTATGATGTTGATAAATTGAAACCAAAACAAGATGAGATTAATCCCATCGACATCATGAAAAAATAGTTTAAGTTATTTCAAATGCAATTGGACAACATGAAACAAATGGGGGCTCCTAAACCCTTTTTAATCAAAGCATTGTGTCCTTTTCTATTTGACAAAACCCTAATTATGGTGTCATTCCCTAGTAATACATTTTTTACCAAGTATGATAAATACGAGGGAGCATCTGATCTACAAGATCACCTATCAGACTTTGGTGCATTGAGCTTGGATTTCATGCATGACACAACTTATTTAATGATATTATTTCCAAGAATCCTTGGAGTAATGGCAATGGAGTGGTTTTCTAAACTACCCTTTGGTATTCACACTTTCAAAGAATTGGCTTCCATATTTGTGACACACTACTCTTATAACATTAAACACGAAGTCATAATGATTAATTTATGAAACACGAAACAACCTGATGGAGAAGGGTTCTTACTTTTCCTACAAATATGGAGAGCATTATTTTCTAGATACCCTCAAAGTATTCCCAAAAAGGAAAAGATGGATATTTTCATCAATAACTTGAATACAGAAATGAACTATTGTTTGAGCTTACAATGTCCATGTTCTTTCCAAGACCTAATTGAAAATTGAATTACAACGGAGGAAGTGTTATTGAAAAGTGGAGAAATCAAACTCTACAAGGACAACAAAAATTCTAATAATAATAACACTTCCAACAACAACAATAATAGGACTCTTCCTAAAAAAATTTGGTTTTGGATTAAGAATACTAACAAGGGTGTGGTCAATGATGGAGTTGTGGAAGAAAATAACTTAAAGGACACTCCATTCAATCTCACGCAATGATCTAACCAAGATAATAATGTGAATCAAGCACCTAAGGTTCCCTTCAACAACAACAACAACAACAACAATTTTGGGAACAATCAAGAAGATAGCAAGCCTAAACCCTTCTTTGCTCCATCTCCTAGAAGGAAATTCACACTCTTGGGTGAACCTCTTCAAAATGCATTAAAGACCCTCATTTAAAATAAGATTATTGAGTTACCAAAAGCACAACCCTATGATCCACAAGTGAAACCATCATGGTTGCATGAGTCAAACCATTACGAATACCATCAGAATTGAGGACATAAGATAAATGATTGTATGCGCTTGAAACATGTGGTGCAAGACCTCATTGATAATGGAGTGATCAAAGTGGAAGGACCTCAAAATAATGAATATCACATGGCTTTCAAAACACCTTTCTTCAAACATGAGAAAGGAGAATCTTCAAATGCTAACAACAATGGAAATAATTCAAGAGGTAATAATAAAGTTAACTTTAACCATAGTTATGATAATACTATCAATGCCCTATCAGGACATGAAAATACTATCAATGTTGTGGTGGTAAAGGAACAACCTAGCAAAGAGACCTCTAATATTGTTACTAGGGGGAAAGAAGCAAGGATCACTTGTTATGCCCTGCATACCCATCCCTACATTTTGTAGGCAAAATGTTGGGTCCCCCTTTTCGCTTTTTCTTTTTCCTTGGTTTCTTTTATTTCCTTTGTTTCCCTCTAGGATTTGATTCCATGAGGGTTTTTTTAATTTTTATTCTTGTCTCCTTTTGTCTCCAGGACCTGATCTCAGAGTTCATTTGTCCTTTGAGCCATCCGGATCCTGAATTTTGGGATTCTCTATCATCATGTCTTGTTTTGTCAGAAGGTGTAGCTACATGAAATCCCCGGGCCCAAAGTCCGGAGGCTTACCTTTTTTGGCATTTTTTAGAATGAATGCAACATGTTTTACCCTAGGGGTATAAATTGGTTTTACCTATCACTTTCACATTTACCACGATCAAAACACTCAGAGCAATTACCAAAGTGATTAAGATGATTCAAAATGATTAAGTGCAGATTGCTTTGGGTAATTAACAATGTTAGAATGAAAGTAAACACTAGTGCTTTCACGGTCATTCCAAGGTGAACTAGCTGTAGAGCACCTCCCGTTCTCACTTCCCGCATTCTATGTTTCTAGGTAGGTCCTTCAACTCTCTTCCTTCTATTTTCCTATTTTCTAGTTTTCTTTCTTTCTGTCTTGCTTGGTTTTTGGTCTGGTTTTTGTTTCCTATCTCTGGTTTTTCTTTTCTATCGCCTCCCGTTGGTGGGTTGGCTCTGCCAAAGGGTTGTCTGCCCTTTGTGTAGTTGTAATTTAATATAGCATTTGTATACACCTTGTAAATTTTTTAACCTCCCATAAATAGCTGTAGATATGCTTGTTTTTGTTTGGCCTACGAGTTGTGCTTTGGCCCTCGTAGCGCTTTGGCCCTCTGTATATCTAATGTATATCCTTCCTAGTCTACGTCGAGCTTACCATGCCCTTTCATGTTTTCCCTAATTTTTTGAGCTCGCCCTCTTGTCCAAATACCGCCTAGTTCAAACTTGGAACCTCGCTAATTCAAGCCATGGTACTTTTCTCTCTCCTCCATCAAGTTAGTCATAATGACAGGTCAAGTTTCCCATGTGCGAGCATTCAAAACTAGCCAAAGTGGCATTCATATGCCTGCATTTTTGGATAGTTGTCAGAATTAATGCCATTAATCACATTACTGCATGGCCATGTGACACTCCCACGTCAGCCTAGTATGGCTAATTTCTTGTCATATCATGTAGTGCTTAGTTTTCCAGACTCTAGGTCCCTTGTCTTCCTTTGATTGTTATTTCATTTCATCCCATGAGCTAGAATCCCCAGAACCTAGGTAGAGGTCAAATTCCTAAGCCATTATTATTATTATTATTATATATATCTTTTCTGGGCTTTGACATGAATTAACATCCTTTTAGGAACAAATGCGAAGTGGTGGTGAACATCTCTAGGATCTGGAATAATGCAATGTTTTACATACATACTGACGGTCATCTTGTTTTGCAGGTTGCCAGAATTAAACTCATCAATCATGTCAGGAGCATCTGCACCACCTTCTCCACCCGGGAGTCTGAAACTCCCCACTATAGCTACAACTAGGGCAGCTGTCAGGATGAAGGCTGAGAAGGCCTTGAAAAATCTCCCACTAAAAATGAAGTATCTGAAGGGGGATGCTATTCTTGGATTGAAGGTCGATTCCAAGTTATAGTTAATCACCGACACAAGTGTCAAGATGTGGGCCAAAATGTAGGCCTTAGTTAAGATGATGTTCATTCAACACACAGTCAGAGATCCATTGACACTCAATATGGTCAGATCTAGGATTCTTAAAGCTACATGTTTCCCCTACTTCATGCAAGCTCTAGCGCTCATTCTCACTTTGGTAGAACACTACAGCCTAGTCAGCTAGGCTGTCATGCTTGTTGCTCCATTTCAATAAGCTACCCAATGCCTATGGTATCTCTAAATGCTGTGAATTTTTCTACAGGACTGGGGAACCCCAAATTTGATGACTCAGCTGTTCTTACCCAGTCTCTAGCCTTAGAAGAATTTTAGAAGCTAGATCTCATGGCCTGACAATATCTCAATAACAACTGGCTTAAGGTGCCAAGGAAGGATTTCAAAAAGATGAAAATGGAGATCCCCCAGATAGAATTTAAAGAGAGAATACAGATGGGGATCATTGCTCTATGCAGGGTCTTTGGGAAGCCCTATGCCTAGGAATTCTCAGCATGGATGTACTATTTCTTGTTTCACATCGCCTTTGAGGGGAAGAATTTTATTGGGCTACCATTATCGCCAATCATGTGGACTCTCATCTTGTCAAGGTCATCTGAACCCCCAAATTCTATATGACTTCCTACATTTTATAGGCACTAGCACAACAACACCTCTTGACCTAGGGACTACTTACAATAGGTGTGCTCAGAACTGGCCAAGGCTAGAATGCTCCATATGATTATTTCCCATAGGCCCAATGGGAGGCCATCTTCCCCAGCTTCTGCCAAGTAAATGATGCCTTCATTTACTACAACCTTCTTACACCTACTTGGGAGGCCAAATATTGGCTCTCCAAAGAAGAAATGAACTTGGTCAGAACTTATGGCCACTAATACATTCAATATCAATAGCATACATACATTCAAGTGACTGGCTTCTCCAGGAAATCTTATTTATTACCCAAACATTATGGGGATAAAATAATTCTTTTAGAATACTGCAGACAGATCTTGGAGCTGCATGCCCTCTTCAAAGTGAAGAAGGTTACTAACATCCCATTCCCAATCTCTTGTGTGAACTGAACTTGCAGCCTGGCAGTGGTCAAAGAAGCCGATAATGAACTTAAAATTTTAGGGCTAGCAGAGTTTTATTTAGAGCAGAAGAATTTCGATCTGCTGGGAAAGATAGAAATGACACTTCCTTGGGTAGCCCCCCCGCATGAGATTCACTTAGAATATTTTTGGGAAGTTTGCCATGATGATTTTGAAGTCCAGAACTGGCATTTTGTTCAGTTGACATAGGGAATGGTAAAGTGGTTGAAGCTTTGAAAGTTCCCCAATGACTTTGTGGACACTGGTTCCATAGAGGACCCACAATACAAAGAAAAGGGAGTAGATAAAATGTCTCTCCCTCTGGTGAAATTAGATGCACTGGAGGGACCAACAATTGAGGACATCACCAAAAATATAATTGAACACAGCCATGTGTATTTTCAGAAGGTGTATCTGAAAAACACACAAAAAGTTGGCCCATTTGTGCAGTGTTCAACTTCTGGTGCCGGAACCTCCTCACAGGGCAAGGATAGGGGAAAGAGAAAAATGGTGACCCCATCCCAAGTCCCATCCATAGTTCCCATAGTGGAACAAATGCAGTAACCTCTAGCAGCAACCCAGCTTGCTACCCCAACTATTATGGCCGGACCCGTCTACCCTTCCAATTCTCCTTCACTTGCAGAATTAATGGTCCAAGTAATGGGGATCAGAGTGGAGGAAGAGTAGGAAACCATGTTAGATGTAGGGCCCTCATTGGTAACAAGTTGGAAGAAGAAAATAATAGCTAATCCTCAGCCAAGGGCGGAACCAGAACTTGGGATGCCTGACATTCCTAAAATATAGATTATCTCCTCAGACTTTGCAGAGCCATAAAATTAGCTTGAAGATCCCCTAGAGATCTCCCCTCCATATGATGACTTTGATGACATATTCGGGATGGATGAACTTGTAAAATTAAAAGGGGATATTGAGAAAGTAGTAGAAGAGATCATCGCCCAGGAGGAAGTGACTATCCCCACTAAAGGGGAGATTCTGCAGAGAGAAGATACCATAGAGCAGGAGGTCCAGGTTGAAGGAGGAAAGGAGCCAGAACATGTAAACATCTATGATGTTTCAGAGATACATGTTACAGAGACCAACACCGTGGAGGAGAGGCAAGTGAAAAATAAGAAACTAGTATTTGTTAAGAGAACCAGACCTACGGGAGCAACTGTAATCTTAGCCACCATGCTCCAGATGCCTCCTCCTACACCAAAGAAGGTAACATTCGGTGAGGTGATCACATTGGCCCAAACACTAAACCTTGGCCAAACACCTCCGCCACCTCCAGAAAATATTCTGACAGAAGGAAATATCTTGGCAGAAGAAGCCAAAGAAGAAGAACAACAACAACAAGGTGAGGGGCAGAACCCTAGAAATACAGGTGTTGAATCCAACACTACTAAAGATGTGGACACCAAGGCAGAAGAAACAAATGCCACTAAGGTGGATAATGTAGGTGGTCTAGAGGATATAGGAAAAGAGTTTGAAGAGATGTAGAACACCATGGATGCACAATAGAATCCCAGAGGAGATACACAGGATCATACCTTGGCAAAAAGGCCACCACTGCCACCATAATGGTTGGTGGATTCTAAAAAGAGGAAAGTCACAACAGAAACAAAGGCCCATCTCTCCCTAGCTGAGATGATGACATAGGCGCAAGGGGCCCCAAAAAAAAAAGGGCCCAGACCCTCCATTCCACTCAGACCGGTCTGGGTGGAGAAACAGTTGCGATGATTGCAACCCCTCCCCCAAAGATAGAAGTGGCAATGGCCAAAGCTGAGGACTACACAATCATGGAAGTACCTCTGGGGAAAAGAGATAAATAGGGCCAAATTGGACTTGTTAAAAGAAGCCAGCTGGGTGATAGAGGCCTGTTATAAGAAGCAAGCCTAGAAGCTCCAGGAATAAAGGGAAAAGAATGCAAATCTTGTTGGGCTTTTGATGGAGCTGGCACAACCCATCACTGCTATTCTTTTGGAATCTTCCACATCTGGAGAACCACTCCCATAGGGTGACATAGATGCACTAAGGAGTATGAAAAATAAAGTGCAGGTAGCTTATGATAGGGTGGCTGAATAGGTGGGAAACATCTGGCATTTCTTAGTGGCTACACTCCCAGACCTGTACGCAGCCAACAATGTTCTACACCAGGCCAAGAATACCATTACCATCTGGGAGGGAGAAACCGAATAGTACAAGGCCTGGATGAATGAGTTGGGAGAACTCCTGAGTCTTGGAGAAGAGATTTTTACCAAGGCTGGGATTTTGGGAGAGGAGTCCTTCAACTTTGTCCAAACCTAACACTCTAGACTTGATCTCACATTGGAGATAAGCAAGCAACTGGTAGGGGCCCTATGGGATAAATTTTTGAAGGTATAATATTCTTTAAATATGTATAAGTCATTCATTACAAGGGTTTTATAGTTCAATCCCTTTAGTACCAAACTATGTACTCTGGAGGAGTATGTCATAGGAAAATTAGATGAGCTGATGGAAGCTCGATATCAATCTGTGGAAGGAATATATAGAGCAAAGATGTCCCATATATCTTTCATGGTGCTCTGGGCCCACGATGCCACAAAGTTGGCAGTGAAATTCAAACTGAATACTCCAGATCTAGGTGAATAGGTGGAGATGTCCAGGTACTATTGGGCTAGTCTCAAGGATGTTACTAAAAATGGCATTGCCTAGCTTCTGGAAATATTCAAGAGTAGCAAGGAGCAATAAGGTTCTCTAGATTTTGGGGATTATCACCAGTAGGGTGCATTCTTTCATATTCATTGTTTTTGGAGTGTAAGCTCCTAGATCCAGGAGTCCCAAATCCAACAGTTTTTTATTCTTTTGATAACCTATGTCCATGTTCCCTGGAGCCAACTCTAGCAAGGCACATCAGCTCAAGGGATGGTTCTAACAGGTGGTCTTCCCAAGGCACCACTCCAACATTAACTACCTAGTGCATTGAACATAGTGAGCTACTTTTTCATTGATGAGGCATGTAGCCTCAAACTCCGGAGAGATCAGATTTATTCTCTTCTTGATGTTGATTCTTCCATACCTCTCTTCTTGTGTTATTCTTCAGACATGTTAGACCTCTGTTCTTTTCAAGATATTTGTAAAGTGGTGTAGGTAGTACTGGCCACTAGAGATTGTATTTTATTATTGAGTGTAAAGTTAGATTAGGTTAACTTTAGGGAAAGCATGTATATAAATAGCAAGTCTGACCTCATTTTAAGGGTTGGCAAAATTGATGATTTTGCAGTCCATAGTAATAGCATTTCAGCATTTCATTTTCTTGTAGTTATAGAGCTCAATGCTCAGTATTTCTTAGTATTTCTTGGTAGATAGATGCTCTCTTGGAGCTTTTGATGTACACACTAGTGATGCTGGAAACCTATTAATGAAGAAAGAAGAGTTCTAGCAATAAAGTTGTTAGCATTCTGATCTCTAGATTAACATTATTTTGTGCTATATGTTTCTAATGTCCCTTGCTCTAATGTTTTAAGTAGATTAATGACCTCTTTCCCCTCGCTATTGAATATGTATGAACGAATGGTTCTGTATGCATTCAGTATTTAGTGTAGTATGTTAGAGCATGGTTGATGTTTTGAATGTATTGGCATAACCATAAGTAGAATAAATACTCCTAACTCTGGCACATCTTTTGAAGTTTATTTGGTAAACTAATGCGTGCTTGCAGGAAACCCTGACCTAAAAAAATCCCTGAAGAAGACGAGCCAAGAAAAAATAGCTATCCCCCGAACAAAACAGTCACACACCCAACTTAGCTCTCGCACTATTGAGACCTGACTCTTAGGTGCTTGAAGGCCCAAAGAATTTGTTCCCTAGACAACCTTTACAGGCAAAGTTGGCTGGTACCGCGGTACATGGTGACAACTTACCTCTATTGGAAAACAGGTCACAAAGTCCCGTCAATAGAAGCTGGTGCTAGAAGGAGGGCATGAGCCCATCTCCTTCAAAGGATTTAGACTTTACACCACCTGAGGGTTCCCCAAGCCATATTTTTAGGAATCAAACCTTTAGTTGGATTGGATCATTTTCACCTACATGATTCGAAAGAGTCCTTAGATTAGCCCCTAATACCAGAAGGTTTGTTGAACACAAGCCTCCTGTTTGAAAGAAGCAGACCCCACAAACTAAGCAGCCAGCCAACATTATCTGGGGATCTACTATATCTCAGAATACCCAAGTCTTCCAGAAAATCTTGGGGACCAACGCTCCACCTAGCCATAATCCAACACCCCTGATGGCTGCATACTTTGGTAACACTAGGTCCCCCATAGGGAAGTTTCCTAGTGCTACCAACGATCTTCCTCCACATCCGAAGAAGATATATCCCCGATATGAACATTTAGGCTCACGAACTAAAAAAGAGCATCTACAGGCATACAAAGATGCCATGAACCACCACCGGATCCAACATCAAGATGTTGTGACCCAGATGTTCCATCTATCCTTGGGAAAAAATGAGTTAAACTGGTACCTCAACCTACCCGCCAACTCCATCAACAGTTGGCAGGACATGGAGGATGCCTTCTTGGCAGCCTTCCGCTTACACATAGACCCAGCATGGTCCCAAAACCAGTTCATCTCCATTAGGAAGGAACCAAATGAACCCCTTACAGAATTTAACCATCGGTTCCAATGAGCCTGGAAGCAGTGCACGGGCCCCTTCATCACATCCATTGATGTAACCATCTAGACATACCTTAATGCAATGGACCCTTTTGTTGCCACTCTCCTATGGAGAACCACCACCCCCAATGACTAGGATACTCTGGAAAAGGTTTACAACCTAGCCTTGGATTTGTCCCATGGCTTGAACAAAGCTCCCAGTGGGATTGGGTAGAGCATGCCATTCAACATGATACCTAGCAGGATTTCCTATGCTGGAGCATACAACCCCAATCAAGCAATGGGTGCCCCAGCTATGGCCATGAACCCACCACCATTGATAGACCAGTAAGCTAGGTACATATACCCATCACAAACCCATACAATACCAGGTCTAGAATTTGTTCCCTGGAACTAGCCGCAGCAAATGCAACAACCATTGACACAACCTTCCATAGTACCTTTCTTCCAGTCACCCGTGGTTAGAGGATTGTCGTCCTCAACTACTAGAGCTGGTGCTTCTTTCCCGAGGAACCAACCACAATAGCCATCACATTGTGACGTGAACACCTAGTTGTCCGCTGAGGTTGAATCCCTCTGGCGATTAGTATCCTCCATGATAGTAGACATGAGACAGCTAAAGGTCCTGCCTTCTGCGCCTCATAACCCTAATATCCAATGAGGGAATATTTTCTCTAGCCAACAAAATACCAATGCCAGAGGAATAAACTATAATAATAGGCCTCGGCCCAACCAACACCAATGGAACAACAATGCAAACACTGGAGGTCCCCCTCCAAACCAAAACACCACTCAGGGAAATGCTGGACCTACTCATTTCACATCGATCGTGGAACTTCAGCCCCTAACAAATTGGTGTAGATTGCATGACACTAGCTCTCATTCTGAGGTGAATTGTGCCACACTGGAGAACGTCATCATGATCTCCCAATTGGAAAGATAATAGCCTGTCGATCCTGCTCCCCCAAAAGCATTAACACAAGAGCCCACTCATGGTGCCTTCACCTGTGAGACCGTCTTCTTTGGGATAGAAAAATAAGAGGAAGATGACTTCAAATCCTGGCCTTTGAGGCAAATGACTTCACCAACCCACAAAATCCCTACAACACTCAAAGTTAGACTTGTAAAGGACTAGTTTGCATGCCTACACCTCCCAAGGATACCCCTCCCTAGGAAAATACAACTAATCACCCCTTCCAATTGAAAGGGCCTGGCTCTAACCAAGCTAAGGATCCAACCAAGGGAAGCCAACAATACCCTAGGGGGAGGTTTGACATCACAAAGGCATTAGAGAGAACCACCACCTCCATGACCTTGATGGAGGTATTTCTGAACTATCCCAAGTAGAGGAAGTCTCTTCTAAAGCTCTTGGGAAACCTAGAATCTGTCAGTCACCCACCCAATACTGTCACTTTTGACGATGCCAACATGACTATCTTTCAGTGAAACACTAAGGATCATCCCTTTTTACTAGGTTTGAACATGCAAGGGAAGAACCTACACAATTTCTTAGTATATTCTAGTGCTTTGGGGAACATCATGCCTCTATCCATATGCCAGAAGCTTGGACTCCATCCCACTCCATCCAAAGGCATAGTAGTCCAGCTAGACAACTACTATAAAAATGATAGGTGAGCTGAAGAAAATCTAGATTCAGCTCATCTAAGACCTCGGATATCAAGCATAGTAGACATCCAAGTGGTGGACATCCTGGAGACCTACGAGATGTTGTTAAGTTGGAATTGATCTAAGGCCCTTAATGGTTATTTCTCCACCGACTTCTCCCACTTGTGGCTCCCTTGGGAGGGGTAGTTTAACTAGATCCAGGTAGAAAGTGAACCCAAGATGAAGTAGGCCCTCACCAAAGTTGGGAGGGTAAATGAAGTCCTTTTCTCTTAGACTTCCCCTGGGGTCTATCGACCCCTCAAGATCCTCACATTTGATTTCACCCCCAAGGATGATCCCATAGTTTCTTAGAGAATATAGGACTTGGATGAAAAACTAAGGGGTGAGGTTAACTCACAGGGTATCTCAGCAACTCCTTCTACACTCTTTTCCAGCACTTGGGGTTGGGTGCATTATCAAAAACATTCTAAGCTAGAGTGTGGGCCTTGCATTATTGGTACTACCTGCCATATCAATGCCCTCCGAGAGAAGAAATGCAAAGAAGATTTTCCTAGACTCAGTAATCATTCTGGCGGTACTCCTATGGTGCCACTCATCTAGGCTTCCCAACCATAGACCTCTCCGAAGGTGAAACTCACCCATGTTCCATTAGAGCTAGAGGAAACTCCTCCCAACCTTCCCAAAACCAATCCAAATTCCACTTTTCCCTCCCAGCCCTAGAAATTGAATAATGACTTATGGACCCTATAGTTCGATGGGTCCTGGTCTAAACAAGGTTATGAGGCTGGAGTGGAATTGATCAAACTATGGGGAAATCCTTCCTCATGTCTTACAGGCTATAGTTTAATTGCACAAACAACATCACAAAGTATGAGGCCTTGGTCCTTAGACTCCTATTTGCACTAAGGAAAGGAATCACCCGCCTTTGGGCACTGGTTGATTCAGAGATGATTGTTAAGCAGGTCTGGAGCCAATACACTTGTCATGATAAAAGGATGGCTGCATACCACAACTAGGCATGGAGCCTCATCAAAGATTTTGATTCTTTTGGTAATATAATCATTCCCTGGAAAATAAACTACGTTCCAAATGCCCTTTCCATATCCACCAGCACCCTTGAGCCAATGGCTGGCTCCTAGCTCCGGAAGTTCTCTGTTGAGATGGTCCCCACTCTATCCATTCCATAAAATGTCACCCACTTTCAGGTCTTCTAGGATGATCAACATATTCTTTCCTTTATGGCCAATGTTGATGTTTTTGAGGACCAGATAGTGGAAGAAAGAGATCATGAAGATACTAGGTAGGGTGAAGAAGATGGCGGGAACGTAGACTTACCAACCAACACCATCCCTAAGGGGGTGGTAACACTAGAATGTATCTTTGACTCAGACCCTTGGGGCTAGGAGAAGATATCATCCTCCTCTAAGGGAGGAAAATTTGAAATGGTTAACATCAACCAAGCCAGTGAAGAAAAATTTGTGCATATCGGAACCTCCTGCTCCCCTGGGGAGAAGGAGGAGATTCTCATGGTTCTCTGAGAATACATTGACATAATTGCATGGGGATATGAGGATTTAAAAACCTATGACACATCCATCATGACCCATACCATCCCACTGAAGCCAAATGCTAATCCCTTCCAGAAAACACAAAGACCGATAAACCCACTGATTCAGCCTCTAATTCATCAAGAGGTTCAAAAACTTCTGTCAGCCCAGATTATCTTTCTGATCTGGCACATAACTTGGGTTTCCAACCTCGTACCTATGAGGAAGAAAAGTGGCGAGATTCACCTCTGCATAGATTTTCACAATTTCAACAAGGCATCTAAGATGGATAATCACCCTCTCCCCTTGTTGGATGAGGTGTTTCAAATTGTGAATGGATTTCAAATGATGTCCTTCCTAGATGGGTACTCTGGTTATAGCCAGGTCATGGTTAAGTATGAATATAGAGACAAAATAGCATTCACCACCAAGTGGGGAATGTTTGCATAACATAGGATGACCTTTGGCCTGATCAACGTAGGGGCCACATTTCACAAGGCTATGGACATTGCATTTGAAGGCCTAGTAAACCAGTGTATAATTATCTACATGGATGATTTGACCGTCTTTTCCTGGGACAGGCATGATCACTCCGCCCACCCCACCCAAATTTGTGAGAGATGTCATCGGTATGGAATATCCCTCAAACCTAAGAAATGTATATTTGGGGTCACTAAAGGGAAGCTGCTTGGGGATATCATCTCCGAGAAGGGTATCTCGATTGACTCTAAGAGAGTTGAAGCACTGTTGAATCTACAGATGCCCGACACTAAGAAAGAAATGAGATCTTTCTTTAGAAAGATAAAATTTGTCTAGCGGTTCATTACTGGATTCGCCGAGATAGTGAAACCACTCAATGAGATGATGAAGAAAGATACAAAGATTGAGACGAGTCCTGAAGCAAAGTGGGCTTTTTCCCAGATTAAACAAACAATTATGGAGGCACCAGTCTTGGCTAGTCTAGACTATTCCCTCCCTTTTCACATATACTCCTTTACTTTGCCACATTCTACCATGGTAGTTTTGACCCAGAAGGTCAAAGGGGAACAATGACCAATGCCTTTTATCAGCTCCCCTTTTAAGAACACTGAAGTCTGATATTCATCTTTGGAAAAGTAGGCCTTTGCTCTTGTCCACACCATGAAGAAATTCTAGCATTATATTCTCCCAAGCAAAGTGCATGCTATCATCCTTGATTAGGCTATTAAGTCTCTACTCCTACAGAGTGAACTCAATGAATGATAGGAGAAATGGATGGCCATCCTCCAAGAGTACAATTTGGAAATGCAACCCATGAAGATAGTCCAAGGCCAGGGACTATGTAGAGCAATGGCAAAAGGAACTCCAGACATTGAATGCCAAACTTATACAATGGAGTCCATCACTCAAGATTTATGGTATACCAACCTGGCATACTTATTGTTGAATAATAGATTCCCAGAGGGGCTACCCCTAAACAAACTTTGTGCCATGTGATTGAAAAGGGCACACTTTATGATCAAGAATGGGACACTTTTTTGCAGGAACTATGAAGGGCTATACCTCTGGTGCATAGATTGGAACCAAGCTACAAAAATGATTGAATAATTTCATGGGCAGTTTGGAACTAGGCATGGCTCAGCTAATTCCACTTACCATCAGATGGGCTAGATACTATTGGCCCTGCATCTTTAAGGATGTCTACACTCATGTTAGGAGATGCCACACTTGTCAAACAATAACACATCATGAGTGGAACCCGGCCATGCCCTTTGCAGCCAGTCTTTAAAGCTAGACCCTTTGCCTAATGGGCATTTTACTTTATCGGCGAAATAAACCCCAACTCATTTGCTAACCACTGATACATTTTGAGTGCTACCGATTATTGCACCCGGTGGTCTGAGGTGATTCCTGGCAAGAACAACATGACAGACGTAGTTATTAAATTCCTAGAAGAAAACATAGTCACTCATTTTGGAA
Organism: Thuja plicata; assembly: GCA_018584345.1. Classification (NCBI taxonomy): domain Eukaryota; kingdom Viridiplantae; phylum Streptophyta; class Pinopsida; order Cupressales; family Cupressaceae; genus Thuja; species Thuja plicata. Next base: position 1,533,198 of record MU225240.1, on the reverse strand, counting down.
TTCCATTTTCTATAGTGTGTGACAATGATCTAGCATTTTCTTTGGTGCAATTGCTCGAATGGACCTATGAAAGAAAGTTCACTCTGAAGTTCTCCAACAACTACTACCCCCAGGGTAATGGTGTGGCTGAATCTACCAATAAAAATCTACTTGAGGTGATCAAACATCTGTTAGAAAAAACCCCCAGGACTGGCACCAAAATCTTAGATTCACTCTGTGGGAGGGTCACATCAGAATAAAAGTATCCTGAGGGACATCCCCATTCCACCTAGTTTATGGCCAAAATCCAGTGTTCGCCATCAACTTATATATCGCGGTCTTACAATTTATGTAGGAATTTAGCAACTGGGACAACGTTATAGAGGTTTGTCTTTTGAGCCTGGTGCGAATGGAGGAACAAAGAGACGTAGCCCTTGAACACTTCGCACATCACCAAGGAGTAGTAAAATGATGGTTTGATCAAAGAGCCCAATATAAGGCCTTTTAGATTTCAGACTTGGTCCTCTTGTAGGAAAAAGCCCAGGAAAAAAAGGGAAAGCACACTAAATTTCAACGGCTCTGGCTTGGACCATATCTAATAGTTGAGATCTGTGGGGGAAATACTTAATACCTCAACACTATGATCGAAGAAGCTGTCCCATTTCCTATCAATGGGAAGTTTCTCAAACACTACTTTCAATGAGGTAGGCGATGAGTTTGTCTGAAGTTGTATCATATGCAAATCCTTTCTTGTAAATATCTTTCCCGATGCTCCATTTGGAGTGCCTTTGCCTTGTAGATAGTTTTGTCAGCCGTCCCCTAGGACCGCCTTCCCTTTTTTGTGTTTTCCCTTGTTTTTGGCTCTGTTGTTTTTTGTTTGTTTATTTTGGGTTCCTAGCGTGTTTCCTTCTTCTTGCAGACAGGTATGCTTTGCATAACATCTAGTCTCTAGAATGGTACCTTATGCATTTGGGTAGTTTAGAATCTATTGTTAGCCTGGTGGAATTTGTCTACATTATATGGTTATTTTGTAAGTATGGTAAAAGGTTATGGGGTAACCTTTATCAGATTCACATCTTGATAGTCCAGACATCGATTAACAAAAAATCTAAGAAGCAAGTAATTGCGTGATCGTCGAGAGCATATCGGGTGCACTGATTGTCAACCAAGTCTAAAAATCATAAAAATATCTTGGGTCGGGAACATTCTCTCCTATTATAAAATTTAAAAGTGGGTGGCAAGGTGAAAGAAGTACCACTATGAAAGTTAGCTAAGCTTGAGGTTCATGGTGAAAGAAGTACTGCCTTTCCATCTAGAAAAGAAAAAGAAAAGAAAACTAAAGAACAGAGAATTCTGGTATACGGGAGAAACGTGCAAGATAGGATGATTTTAGCTCAATTTATTTAGTGCCTCCTCTCTACTTCTCCTAGAAATCATCGGCTTGATTTTCATTCAAAGCACACACTTCATAGTTGACGAAAGACTGAAAGATTGAATCAATGATGAGTCTTATTTTCTCAAACACCGCACACTTTGCAAACAGAATGCTTTGGGTAAAGATTAATTCTAGTTTTGCTAACTAGAGCTCCTGAAGTTCTCGAATGCACTAAGGCATTCATCCCAGATAGTCACTATTTGTTATGCCCTGCATACCCATCCCTACATTTTGTACTCAAAATGTTGGGTTCCCCTTTTCACTTTTTCTTTTTCCTTGGTTTCTTTTGTTTGCTTTGTTTTCCTTCGGGCTTCACTTCTGTGAGGGTTGTTTTTCTTTTCTTCTTGTCTCCTTTTGTCTTCAAGACCCGGTCCTAAAGTTCATTTATCCTTTGAGCCATCCGGATCCCAGACTCCAGAATTCTCTATCATCATGTCTTCTTTTTTGAGGTGTAGCTGCATGAAATCCTAGGGCCCAGAGTCTAGAGGCTTGTATTTTCTGGAGTTTGTAGAAGGAACGCAACATGTTTTACCCTAGGGGTATAAATTGGTTTTACCTATCACTTTCACATTTACTGCGATCAAAACACCCAGAGCAATTACCAGAGTGATTAAGGTGATTCAAATTGATTAAGTGCAGATTTATTTTGGTAATTAACAACATTTGAATGACAGTAAATAGTGGTGCTTTTGCGGTCATTCCAAGCTGAACCAGTTGCAGAGTGCCTCCCGTGCTCACCTTCTTACATTTTGTGTTTCTAGGTGGGTCCTTCGGCTCTCTTCCTACTATTTTCTTTTTTTTTGGTTTTGTTTCTTTCTATCTTGCTTGGTTTTCAGTCTGGTTTTTGTTTCATGTCTCTAATTTTTCTTTTCTATCGCCTCTCGTTGGTGGGTTGGCTCTGCAAAAGGGTTTTTCTCCTTTTGTGCTGATGTAATTTAATATAGCATTTATATACACCTTGTAAATTTTGTAACCTCTCGTAAATAGCTATATATACGCTTTTTTTTTATTGGCTTGCGAGTTGTGCTTTGACTCTCATAGCACTTCAGCCCTTTATATATCTGGTTTATATCCTATGTATATCCTTCCTAGTTTCTGTCGAGCTCACCGTGTCCTTTCATGTTTTCCCCAATTTTTTGAGCTCGCCCTCTCTACCAAATACCACCTGGTTCAAACTCGGCACCTCATTGGTTCGAGCCATGGTGGGTTTCTCTCTCCTCCCTCAAGTCAATCTTAATGACAAATCAAGTTTCCCATGCGCGAGCATTCAAAACTGGCCCAAGTGGTGTTCATTTCCCCGCGTGTTCAGATAGTTGTCAGCATTAATTCCATTACTGCATGGCCACGTGACACTCCCACATCAGCCTCGTATGGCTAATTTCTGATCACATCATGCAGTGGTTAGTTTTCCAGAATCCAGGTCCCTAGTCTTCCTTTGGTCCTTATTTCATTTCATCACATGAGCTAGAATCCCCAAAACCCAGGTAGAGGTCAAATTCCTAAGTCATTTTTATTATATATATCTTTTCTGGGGTTTGATGTGAATTAACATCCTTTCAAGAATAGACGTAGAGTGGTGGTGAAAATATCTAGGATTTAGAATAATGCCATGTTTTACATACATACTGACGGTCATCTTGTTTTGCAGGTTGCCAGAATTAAACTCATCAATCATGTCCAAAGCATCTACACCACCTTCTCCACTCGAGAGTCTGAAACTCCCCACTACTTCTGCAACTAGGGTAGCTATCAAGATGAAGGCCGAGAAGGCCTTGGAAAAGCTCCCACTAATAATGAAGTATCTCAAGTGGGACACTATTTTGGGATCGAAGGTCGATTCCAAGTTACACGTAATCACCAACACAAGTGTCAAGATGTGGGCTGAAATGCAGGCCTTAGTTAAGATGATGTTCATTCAACGCACAGCCAGAGATCCATTGGCAGAAAATGTGGCCATCTCTAGGATTCTTAAAATTTCCTATTTCCCCTGCTCCGTGCAAGCTCCAGAGCTCATTCTCACTTTAGGAAAACACTACAACCCAACAGTCTAGGCTGTCATGCTTTTCCCTCTAGTTTTGATAGGCTACCCAATGCCTATGATGTCTCTGGATGCCGCAATTTTTGCTGCAGGACTAGGGATCCCCAAATTTGATGATGCGGCTATTCTCACCTAGTCTCTGGCCTTAGAATAATTTCATAAGCTAGTTCTCATGGCCCAAAAATATCTCTATAACAACTGGCTTAAGGTGCCAAGGAAGGATTTCAAAAAGATGAAACTAGAGATCCCCTAGACATAATTTAAAGAGAGCATGTAGATGGGGATCAACTCTCTATGCAGGGTCTTTAGAGACCCCATGCCTGGGAATTCTTGACATGGATGTACTATTTCTTGATCGGCATCGCCTCCAATGGGCAGAATTTTGATTGGGCTACCATTATCATCAATCATGTGGACTCTCATCTTGTCAAGGTCACCTAGACCCCCAAATTCTACATGACTTCCTAGGTTTTATGGGTACTAGCATAAAAATGCCCCGTGACTTGGGGACTACTTACAATAGGTGTTTTTAGAACTAGCCAAGGCCAGAATGTTCCATGGGATTATTTCCCATAGGTCCAATGGGAGGCCAGCTTCCCCTGCTTCTACCGTTGAGTAAATGATGCCTTCATTTACTATAACCTTCTTACACCTACTCGAGACACTGGATAGCAGCTCTCCAAAGAAGAAATGAACTTGGTCAGTAGTTATGGCCACTACTACATTCAATATCAAAAACATACATACATTCGTGTGACCATCTTCTTTGGGAAACCCTATTTATTACCCAAACATTGTGGGGATCAAATAATTTTTTAGAATACTACAAACAGATCCTGGAGCTGCATGCCCTCTTCGTAGTGAAGAAGGTTACTAATGTCCCATTCCCAAGCTCTTGTGGTAACTATTCTTTCATCCTAGCAGCGGCCAAAGAAGCTGATAATGAACATAAAAAGTTTAGGACTAGCAAAGTTTTATTTGGAGTGGAATAATTTTGATCCGCTAGGCAAGATAGAAATGACACTTCCCCGGGCAGCCCCCCCGCATGAGCTTCACTTAGAATATTTTTGGAAATATTTCTAGGATTATTTTGAAGTCCCAAACTAGCATTTTTTCTGGTTGACACAAGGGATGATGAAGCAGTTGAAGCTTCGAAAGTTCCTCAATGATTTTTCGAACACCGGGTCCACAAAGGACCCACAATACAAAGAAAATGGAGTAGATAAAATGGTTCTCCTTCCAGTGAACTAGGATGCACAGGAGGGACCAACAGTCAAGGACATTACCAAAAATATAATTGAATGCATCCATGCATATTTTCATATGGTGTGTCTGAAAAGAACACAAAAAGTTGGCCCACTTGTGCAAAGTTTAACTTCTGGAGCCCGAACCTCCTCGCAGGGTGAGGATAGGGAAAAGAGAAAAATGGGGACCCCATCCCAAGTCCCATCTATAGTTCCCATAGAGGAAAAGATGTAGAAAACTCTGGCAACAACCCAGAAAATGAAAGATACATTAATCACCCAGCTTGCTACCCCGTCTATTATGGCTGGACCCGTCCACCCTTCCAATTCTCCTTCACTTGTAGAATTAATGGTCTAAGTAATGAGGAACAGAGTGGAGGAAGAGTAGGCAGCCATGTTAGATGTAGGGCCCTCATTGGTAGCAAGGAGGAAGAAGAAAAGTATAGCTGATCCTCAGCCAAGGGTGAAGCCAGAACTTGGGATGCCTAACATCCCCGAAATATAGATTGTCTCCTCGAACTCTTTGGAGCCATACAATCAGCCTGAAGATCCCCCAAAGACCTCCCCTTTGCATGATAATTTTTATGACATATTTAGGAAGGAAAAAATTGTAAACTTACAAGGGAATATCAGGAAAGTGGTAGAAGAGATCACTGCCCAGGAGGAAGTGACTATCCCCACTAAAGGGGAGATTCTAGATAAATAAGCTTCCACAGAGACGGAGGTCCAGGTTGAAGGAGAAAAGGAGATAGAATAGGTAAACATCTCTGATGTTCCATAGATACAGGTTATAGAGACCAACACCACAGAGGAGAGGCAAGTGAAAAATGAGAAACTGACATCCGTTGAAAGAACCAGACCTATGAGAGCAACTATAATCTCAGCCACCATGCTCCAGATGCCTCCTCCTACCCCAAAGAAGGTAACATTCAGTGAGGTGATCATAGTGGCCCAAACATTGAACCTTGGCCAAACACCTTCGCCACCTCTAGAAAATATTCTGACAGAGAGAAATATCTTGGCGGAAGAAGCTAAAGAATAACGACAGCAGCAAGGTGAGGGGCAAAACCCCAAAAATATAGGTGTTGAAACTGACACTGCTAAGGATTTGGACATCGAGGCAGAAGATGCCAATGCCACTAAGGTGGATAATATAGGTGGTCCAAAGGATACAAGAAAAGAGTCTGAAGAGACTCAGAACACTGGGGATTCACAACAAAACCCCGAAGGGGATACGCATGATCATACCTTGGTAGCAAGGCCACCCCTGCCACCAGAATGGTTGGTGGATTCTAAAAAGAGGAAGGTTCCATAAAAAACAAAGGCCCATCTATCCCTGGCTAAGATGATGACATAGGCATAGGGGGCCCTGAAAAGAAAAAGGGCCCAAACCCTCCATTCCACTCGGATTGGTCTGGGTGGAGAAACAGTTGCGGTAATTGCAACCCCTCCCCTAGAGTTAGATGTGGAAATAGACAGAGCCAAGGACTACACAATCATGGAAGTACCTCTAGGGAAAAGAGACAAACAGGGTGAATTGGACTTGTTAAAAGAAGCCAGCGGGGTGATAGAGGCCCATTATAACAAGCAAGCCCAGAAGCTCCAGGAAGAATGGGAAAAGAACATAAATATTGTCAGGCTTTTGATGGAGCTGGTGCAACCCATCGCTACTATTCCTCTAGAATCTTCCACATCTGGAGCACTGATCCCATAGGGTGACATAGATGTGCTAAGGAGTATGAAAAAGAAAGCGTAGGTAGCTATTGACTCGGTGGCTAAACAAGTGGGAAACATTCGGCGTTTCTTAGTGGCTACACTCCTAGACCTATATGTAGCCAAGAATGTTTTGCACCAGGCCAAGAATACCATTACCATCTAGGAGGGAGAAACCAAATAGTATAAGGCCTAGATGAATGAGTTGGGAGAACTCCTGAGTCTCAAAGAAGAGATTGTTACCGAGGTTAGGATTTTGGGAGAGGAATCCTTCAACTTTGTTTAGACCTAGCACTCCAGACTTGATCTCACATTGGAGATAAGCAAGCAACTAGTAGGGGCCCTATGGGATAAAGTTCTAGAGGTATAATATTCTTTAAATATGTACAAGGAATTCATTAAGATGGTTCTGGAAGTTGATCCCTTTAGTACCAAAACATGTATTCCAGAGGAGTATGTCATAGGAAAATTTGATGAGCTAATGGAAGCTCGATATCAGTCCCCTGAAGGAATGGATGGAGCAAAGATGTCTCATATATCTTGCATGATGCTCTGGGCCCACGATGCCGCAAAGTTGGCCACAGAATTCAAACTGAATACTCTGGATCTAGGAGAATAGGTGGAGATGGATAGGTACTACTAGGATAGTCTCAAGGATATCAATGAAGATGGCATTGCCCAGCTTCTAGAAACATTCAAGAGTAGCAAGGAGCAATAAGGTTCTCCGGATTCTGGGAATTATCACCAGCAGGGTGCATTATTTCATATTCATTAGTTTTACATTCTTTTGATGACCTGCATCCAGGTTCCTCAGAGCCAACTAGTCATTATTAGGAAGTTAATAAGTTGATGTTAGAAAGTAGGTGACTCCAGCAAGGCACGTCAACTCGAGGGATGGTTCTAACGAGCAGTCTTCCCAAGGCGTTGCTCCAACATTAATTGCTTGGCACATCGAAGATAGTGAGCTACTTTTGCATTGATGAGGCATGTAGCCTTGAACTGTAGAGAGATAGGATTTATTCTCTTCTCCTTCCAATACTCTTCTCAATTCTGGTTCTTCCATACCTCTCTTGTCTTATTCTTCTGACATGTCAGACCTCTATTCTTTTCGAGGTAGTTGTAAACTAGTGCACGTAGTATCGGCCACCAGAGATTGTATTTTATTGTTGAGTGTAAAGTTAGATTAGGTTAACTTTAGGTAGTACCGGCCACCTCATTTTCTTATAGTTGCAGAGCTCAATGCTCAGTAGTTCTTAGTAGTTCTTGGTAGATAGATGCTCTCTTGGATCTGTTGATGTACACACTAGTGATGCTGGAAACCTATTAATGAAGATAGAAGAGTGTTGGAAATGAAGTTGTTAGTGTTCCAATCTCTGGATTAACATTCTTTTGTGTTGTATCTTTCTGGTGTCCCTTTCTCTAATGTTTTAAGTAGATTAATGACCTCTTTTCCCCTCGCTATTAAATATGTATGAACTAATGGTTCTATATGCATTCAGTATTTAGTGTAGTATGTTAGAACATGGTTGATATTTTGAATGTATTGGCATAACTATAAGTAGAATTAATACTCCTAACTCTGGCATATATTTTGAAGTTTATTTGGTAAACTAATGTGTTCTTGCAGGAAAACCCAACCTAACAAAATTCCCGGAGAAGACGAGCCAAGAAAAAACCATCTATCCCCCCCAAAAAAATAGTCACACACCCAACTTATCTCCCACACTGTCAAGACTCGACTCTCAGGTGCTTGAAGGCCTGGAGAATTTATTCCCCAAACAAATTTTACAGGCAAAGTTTGTTGGTACCTAGTGACAACTTGCCCCTATTGGCGAACCGGTCACAAAGTCCCGTCAACATCACCCTACAAGGAATTTCTCCTAGAATTTTTGGTCCTACTCAAGAAACCACTTTGACTAAACAAGCACCTTCTTCAATGAATCCATGTAGCTTAGTGGATCAATTGCAAAAGGCACCAGCTCAAATTTCCATTTTGGAGCTATTGAAACTTTCTCCTAATCATAAGGAGATCTTGGAGAAAGCTCTTGTGGAAACTACCGTTCCTGAACATTTGGAGGAAGACAAGTTTCAAAACATGGTGGGTCATCTCATTGCACCTCATTATTTATCATTTTCTGAGAAAGATTACATGTCCATAAATCATCCTCAAAACCTTCCATTGCATATAGATGCCCTGATCCAAAAATACCATGTCAAAAGAGTCCTGATTGATGGAGGAGCTGGTCTAAATATTTGTACCTTGAGTCTAGTTAAGGCTTTAGGGTTATCTGAATCATCCATTGATCCAAAGAAACAAATCACTATCAAGTCTTATGATAAGGAGGAGAGGTCTTCCAAAGGAATGGTGGTTTTTACCATTCAAGTGGGCCCAATAAATAAAGATATTGTTTGTCAAGTCCTCGACATGAAATTAACTTATAACATTTTGTTAGAAAGGCCATGGATTCATGAAATGCAAGAGGTTCCTTCGACATATCACCAATGTATCAAGTTTCCATACATGGGTGAGGAAATAACTATTAGAGGAGACTCAAATCTATTTCAATATTGCAACATGGTGGAACTCATACATGAGCTATTTATTCCACACAATAGAAAAGGAGTCATTCCTATTGCAATCATTAAAGAAACCAAAGAAGAAGGACCTAGTTCGACATTAAAAGATACTTCTACCTAAAGTCACAATGAAAATAATTTATCTGCATTGACTAAGGGAAAAGAGAAGGTTAGTTTTGAGGGTGAAAGTTCTAATGACCATTTGGTAAAAGTTTATACTCCAAGGGAACAAACTTTGAGACCTTCTACGGTTTAAAGAGAACAAGCCAAAAAGGAAAATTATCAAAATATGAATGAAATGATTGACAAGTTTGAAAAACAATGCAAAATACATCAAAAAGGAGTGGGGGAATATTTTGTTTCATTATTTGACTTACCCACTTCTCCAAGGACACATGGTAAACCTTCTAGTTCTCATCCACCTAAAAAATATAACTCTCATTTTGTGAGGGAAAGTGATCAATCAGCCTTAGAAAAAGAAGATAATGAAGTCTTGCAATGGATTTATAAAGATGAGGATAGTACAAGTGTTCCCATTGAAAGAGTTCAACATGTCAACATTCAAATTGATCAATATGGTAAAGGATTCCAAATAATGCAAAAGATGGTTTACAAGGGAAAAGGATGCTTAGGCATAAGAAAACAAGGTTTGTTAGAACCCATCCAACCTCCTTCGACTTCCAAGGATGAAAATCAGGTATAGGGTATCAAGAGCAAGGAGTTAGTTCAAGAAATATTCATGATTCCTATAAACATGTACATATGTTAGGATCTTAAAGTGAAGATGAATCTGGAATATATGATTGGGATTATCTATCCAAGGCTTCTTATCATGAGAAGGAAATAGATATCATTCATACCTATGATCCTATAGCTAGTACAAGAAATCAAGCCAATATGGATCAAGGGTTGAGTTATACACAAGTATTAAATGATCCACAAGTACCAAATGTAGGATAAGAATCTAGTGAAAATCAATGGGTAGGTGAACCATGGGTACCTTTGTGGGGGGAGATTCAAATGTTAGGTTTAATCCAAAAATATTTTTTCCCATGGAAATCCACGGGGACTCTAGTGAAGATAATTTTGATCTAACTTCTATGGAACACGTTGGACAAGAAAATGTCATTGACTTAAGAGATACAATGTATGAACCTTCTAATGAAGTCATGTCCTTAAATCCTATGAATGAGATCTTAAACAATTAATGCTTACCTCTTATCCATCCTTAACTTATTGATTGGGATTTGACCGAGCCAAGTGACTTTCTTTATTTCCCTAACGATAATGTCATGGCCCAATACCTCAATGTGGTTGAACCATATTCCACCAATGAATTTGATCCAAGAATAATGATGAAAGCAAGGGTACAATCTCTCAATCCAAAATCAAAAAGAAAAAAATTCAAAAAATGAAAAGGTCTAGTGGTGAAAACCACCATGTGGCAGTGCTAGACCCAAAAAAAAGTAAAAATAAAGGATGTTTCTGAAGGTGAAAACCCAACTGTGGCACCTAAGGAAGATATATTGGACAGCTTACCCAAACATGAAGAGGAAATATCACCTATCTTAATTTAGCCAACATAAAAAGTCAACATTGGCACGAAATTAGAACCTAAATTCATCCATCTAGTAGCATCTTTAACTCCAATAGAAAGAAAGGATTTCATCAGATTCTTCTAAGAAAAGTAAATTAGTTTTGCATGGTCTTATGTGCATATTCTAGGTTTAGATCCAAATTTCATAATGCATCATCTTAATGTGAGACCCAATGTGAAACCAGTTAAACAAAATTTAAGAAAGATACATTCTCATGTGGCTTTGTTGGTTAAAATAGAATTGTAGAAGTTAATAAAAGTTGGCTTCATAAGAGTCATAGCCTATGTGGAATGGATTTCAAACATTGTACCTATGACTAAACATGAAAAATCCATTTGAGTGCACACCAATTTTAAAGATCTTAACCTTGCTTTCCCTAAAGATGATTTTCCATTACCATGCATTGATGCTATAGTGGACTTGACAGTGAGACACTTTGTGTTATCAGTAATGGATGGATTTAGTGGTTACAATTAGATTAGAATAGCACCTAAAGATCAGTAAAATACTGCTTTTACTTTCCCTTGGAGCACCTTTTGTTGGAATGTCATGCCCTTCGGCCTTAAAAATTCTAGAGCTACCTATCAAAGGGAAATGACTGCAATTTTCCATTACATGATGCACACATTTCTTGAAGATTATGTGGATGACATTTTAGTAAATTAACATGAAAGAAAAGATCATCTACCTATTTTAGAGAAAATCTTTACAATATTGGAACAATTTAAAGTTAGGTTAAATCCTAAAAAGTGTGCATTTGGTGTCCAATCTGGAAAGCTATTGGGTTACATAGTTTCAGACAAAGGAATAGAAGTAGATCTGAAAAAGGTGCAAGCAATTATGGAGATGGAAACACCTAAAAAAATTAGCCAAATGAGATCACTAAAAGGAAGGCTCCAATTTATTATAAGATTCATCTCTCAATTAGAGGAAAAATGCCATTCTTTTACTAGGTTGTTACACAAGGATACTATTTTCAAATGGGATGATGAATGTGAACAAGCTTTTACACTATTGAAGACATACTTAGTAAATCCACCTATTTTGATGCCACCCATGAAAGGTAAACCATTACTATTGTACATTTTAGCAAGAGAATGACCTATGGGGGTTTTATTAGCACAAGAAGATGATGAGGGAAAAGAAAGAGAAATCTATTACTTAAGAAAAACCTTGGTTAAATATGAGTTAAACTACAGTTTCATGGAGCGAGCTTGCTTAGCGGTAGTTTTTTCTTCCCAAAAATTATGACATTACATGTTGATGCACAAGGTTAAATTGATTGCTAAGATATATAATCTGAAGTATTTAATTAGAAAAATTGTTGGAAAGTGATGCATTTTGGAGTGTCATGGGATAATTGATGGTTTTCATATATGGTAACACATCAGGTATTGTGACCGCTTGGAGTTATTTATAGTTTTGGAGATGCATATAGAAAAATGACTTAGTATAGTAATCAGTAAGAAAGAATATAAGTAGTATAGTTTTGGAAAATGAAGATAGTATATGATGTTTGATGGAATGAGAGCATAGAGGAAGATATTATAGAATGTGTATGACCTTTGGTTAAGTTCACTTGAGTTTTGGTATTGATCACAGTGAGTTACAGTGTTTTGAAGTCATGTGAAGAGAGAATAATAGAGAGACAGAGCAGATGAACAATTGTGGATGATTAAGGGAGTATGAAATGGAATCCAAATGTGCTAAGTTGGATTGAGAATGTGAACTACCTATTCTTTGGTAGTATAAGGTCATTGACTTTGTATTTACTCTTTGCATAAGTATTGATTCTATTTTGTAATGTAATAGAGAGGCGACTGAATAATGTAACACACACACACACACACACATATATATAGAGAGAGAGAGATTTTTGTTAAGCGAAGCATGACGAGGATGTGAGAGATAGAGAGGTAGTTATGAGATGATATAAAGTGATGACATGTAACTGATTGAATGTTTGAAGATGTTAAGTTGATCACTGAAATGAAAAAGGATAATGCAATACATTAAATTAGTTAATGGATTGTATTGTCATTGATGTCAACTTGATATAATCTAATCAGTTATAATCACGGTGTCAAAGACTTCAAAGAATCAAAGAGAAAGATATTATGCTTTCACTAATGTATAAAAGACAAGCATTCACATTATGACTTCAAACACTGACGGTCGGTGGACACCGATGGATAGAGATCACCAAAATTAAAGTCATAGTGATGCCCAAGCAAGAACACCAACGAGCAGAATCACAAGCATAACTGACGGCCAGAAACATAGTGTAAACCAGTGGAGAAGCCCGAGGTGAACTAGAGTGTTGACAGAAGCTATAAAAGAGTTAAACACCAAAATTAACTTCAGTTCAGAAATGACAAAATATATAGCTGACAAAGTTAAAAATAGACTTAACTGGTAGTTATCTTTGTTTTCATCAAAAAGATAAAGCCAGAGATAACTAATAGATTTAAATCTATTTTGTCTAGTTGGAAAGAATATCTTAGTGAGATAAAACATGATTTTTTCTTCAAATCTAATTGGAAAGAATTGTGGATCACACCAAGATAAAGAAAATCAAGAACCTAATAACGGTGATATCATATCTATAACGAGACAACTCAATTCATTATGAATTGATGTGGTGGGTGAATGAATGAAAAGAGGATGCTGAAGAGAAACTGATGAAGAGAAACTTCATATAGTCCTAATCAACAAGCTGAGGAAAGAGCTAAAGTTTTCTACAGACACCGAGAAATAGAGCACAGAAACACCAAGCAGAATCAAAGTGGAGCAAAGGTATAAATTGAGATATATTGATCAGAATAGTTTTATAAGATTACAATAGATCTAAAAATCTGCACGTATAAGTTATATATGTGAACAGATCATACTCTTTCAGTTTAACCATTGATTCAGAAAGTCTCTTAACTGAGCGGGATTTAAAGATCCTTTCTATATTGAGATACATCCCAAGGAGTATCAAAAATTTTGATCATGAAGATAGCATAAGATGCTAGCTACCTATTGACAGGCCAAGTGAGTGTTTGATCAAGGAAGGTAGCATACAGATGCCCGATATCAAGTGATAGACTAAAATTTTAAATCCTCTAACAAGGTCACATCTAATAGTGTGTTTATAACCTTTCACAGGGTTGGCTCTTCACCGAGCTCACTTCAGAAGAGTGAAAATTTTGGGTTACTGGTCCCAAGTGGGTTTTCCCTTAACAGGGTTTCCACTTTAAAAATCCATGTGTCAATGTGTTTATGAGTCATTACTTTAGTGTTTTGCATTACACTTAACTTAATTGGATTGATCGGTATATTCTAGATAATTTACTATCTTTCGATAAATTAATAGACTGCTACTCGGTAAAAATAAAGTAGAAGGTTTTACAAAGCATTCTGAGAATTAGTAATTTGATAAAATTAATTGGAGGAATTCATCTTATAGGATTGAAGATAACTAGAGGCTTAATATTGTGGTACTAAGTTTTTGGGTTGATTATTGGAATATTTTTTAGCCCACTGATTCACCTCTCCCCCCTCTAAGTTATTACTAACAATAAAGGAGATGGAATGCATATCAGATAGTTGCAATCTATAACAAGAACTATCTAATAATAGCTAATGCTTGTAATGTTCATTTGTGAGATTATAACAGAACTATTTCTGATTGTAAGAGTTGTTTTCTCAGTGTACCTTTAATAGGTTTTTGTATTCCCCTATTAGGGAAATGTGCTAATGTAATACTCAGATCCTAACATGGCTAGGTATCCTAACATGGACACTATAATTTTAGTACATATTTGTGGGTACCATCCCCACTAGTTTTTTTCCCTTGGCTAGGGTTTTGTTGACAACAATTCATGGTCTTATGAGTTATGTGTTATGTGCTTATGTTATTTTCATTTCAGTAATTGCATGGTTAAGTTGGAATTTCTTAAGTTCATGTTTGAAGTGTTGTAATACTAATTCACCCCCCCCCCCCTCTCAATATTANTTGCATGGTTAAGTTGGAATTTCTTAAGTTCATGTTTGAAGTGTTGTAATACTAATTCCCCCCCCCCCCCCTCTCAATATTAGTTAATCCTAACAATTAGTATCAGAGTTGTTGGCCCTTGGAGAGAAACATCAATAGCTTAAGGGAGATCAAGATGGATTTTGAAAGTTTGGAGGAAAACTTTAAAGAAACACTTGAAGATCTTGACAAAGAAAAAGCAGAGAATGGTGAAATGAGATTAAATTTGAGTAGATCTGAGGGATTCATTAAGAAACTAAAAGATTAGGTTGAAATTTCCAGAAGTCAGAGACATGATCTTATGGTTCAGATAAAAGAGGATTCAGACAATGATACTTTAGATCAGATAAAACAAATTGAACAAGAGAATGATACTTTGAAAATTAATCATGAAATGATGAAACTTAATCATGAAATGATGGATAAATAGATTCGACAAGAAAAGGATGCTGAAAACAAAAATGAAGAATCTTTGAAGGATGCTAATATTTTGATGGGACAAATGAAGACTGAACTTGATCACTACAAGAACAAGTATCTGGAATTAGATAAATATAATCATATCATAAAAGGTGAACTTCTTGAGGCAAAGAAACATATTGAGAGACTTCACATGAGCAGTGACTTGATTAATGAACAAAGAGAAAGAAAAAAAATTAAAGGAGACATGACTGGTGTTGGCTTCAATGAAGCTAAATGTTCCAAAAATCAAGAAGAAAAATATGATACGAAGATTGATGGAGAAAAAACTACTCTTGAAGAACCTAAAGAACAGGTCAGACCTTTTATAGGTAGATGTTTTGGATGTAACATGGTTGGACACATGAAGATAGATTACAGAGGTAAAGCCCCTTTCAAACCTTTTCAATTTATTGCTTTAATTGTCATGCATATGGGCACAAGAAATCAGAATGCAGGAAACCTGATCAACCTAGATACAAACAAGATAACATTAGGAAAGAGTTAGCAGCTAAAACCACATGTTACAAATGTAATAACCTTGGTCACATCACAAGGTATTGTAAGTTTCAGGTAAATCAAGACATATCACCTCATATATGCTACAAATGTAACAATCTAGGACATATAGCAAAGTTTTGGGTGTGTGCACCAAGTTGTGGACCAACAAAGTGGACACATCTTTAAAAAAAATTAAATTTCATATAACCTGATCGGGTTATTGAAATTTCAAAATTGTAGT
This sequence comes from Thuja plicata, assembly GCA_018584345.1. Taxonomy (NCBI): domain Eukaryota; kingdom Viridiplantae; phylum Streptophyta; class Pinopsida; order Cupressales; family Cupressaceae; genus Thuja; species Thuja plicata. The sequence goes on along the minus strand of MU225240.1, from coordinate 1,517,395 downwards.
AGGCTTGGTAACCAAGCCTAGACAATATTATTAAAAAATCTAAACTTTTTAAGAACCCAATCGGGTTCTGAGATGTTTCAATGAACCTGATCGAGTTATTAGACATATAATCTTCCTAATAACCCGATCGGGTTATTAGATGTTTTTAATAACCCGATCGGGTTATTAGAAACATATTAGTTTTTAGAAAGCCCATGACTTAGGCCATTTCTAACACCTAAATGATAGAGCAGTAGACCTTAGAAGAAAAAATATGCCACAAAACCCGATCGAGCTTTGAAGAAAAAAAAAAATCTACAACAATTTTCATATTTCCAAGCAATGGCGCCTTGTAAGAAAGGTATGTATTAATTTATTGGTTGTTTATTTGTTGTTTTTATTGCATTTTTTATCAAATTAGGTTATGATATTGATTTTTTTTTCTTTCAAATTAATTTCATAACAGATTCATCAAACAACCCCAGAAGAAGAAGAAGAAATGAAAGACCACCCCCCGCAAACCATCCTCTAATTTCTCCTCGCCCACCACCATCACCACCCATAAACCCTCCTCAAAATTCTCCTCATCTACAGCCACCACCACCCATAAACCATCCCCATGTGCCATTAGATCATGTAAATGCAACACAAGAGGACCTTGTGCAATGCCTTAACCAAAATAGTGCACAAATTAATATATTGGTCAATAGGTTGAAGGCTTCCGGTCTTTAGCATCACTCTACCCTCGCCACTACATTAGAAAAAAATGTCCAATAGTGAAAATGAGGTGTCTCAAGAGGTGAAAAAATGGGGTTCATGGAGGGATAGTTGTCATACATTTTATGTTGATGGTTTATCCTATGAGGATGTGAAAAGAAAAGGCATAGAAAAATGTGACATATGTGCCCTTTTTACCAATCCTAATACTAGAAATTCCATAGAAGTTAATACAAAACAATTTCCTATACATTGATGTGTTCATAGGGGGATGAAATTAGCTTTTTGGGATAGGTGGTACATGGTATTTGACCAACCACCTTATAATAATAGTGAGGTTCCTTTATATTTTTTGAGGAAGCTATACTATGAGTTTATCATTGGTGAGAAGCCAAATTACTTTGACTTTCATGAGTTCCAAGGTAGAGGGAGAGGCTCTGTGCAGAATAGACCTGGGGCACATAGGATTACCTAACCACAAGAGAGGAGGCATACTATGAGGAAACCCCTCATTCATGTTTTGGTCCTAGTAGTGGTGAAGGAGTCTATGGATATACAAACTCTTCATGCAGCTGCATCATTGACTGATGTCATTATCCAGCATTGCACTCAGTTAGTTGGAGAGGATGGATCAATGTCTGTGCCACTTCCATCTTCATCAGATGTGCCATTAGGATCATCCCATCCTATGCCAGGTCCATCACATCAGATGCACCATTAGGATCATCTCACCTCGTGCGAGCTCCATTATCATCAGATACATTTGCAGGGTGAGCCCAGCCCATTGAGCATATTTGCATCAGTTGTAATGGTATATGTGATGGGGTGGATAGCCAGGAAAGTGTGGATGGTTTGACATCCCATTCATGTGTACATTTTAGTAAAAGATGTAAGGCATCCACTACTTAGGATGTGGCCCTCACAGATGATCTATTGTCGATGGTGTAATGTTTATAGCTGACACAGGTTTGTTTAAATTTGTGTTTTGACATGTTATTTTAATTAATTACCTAAATCTATTAAAAGTAAATAAAAAATTGTGTATAGAAGAATCTAAATTGATACATGAATAATATGCATTGCAGGGTGCATCTGGTGGTACAATCACACCAAGGAGTGCTCATTATAGTACATGTAGACGGGTAGCTCAAACACCTGAGGTAATATTTTAAAAATATTCCTAAAATAGAATACTACGCTATTTTGAAAATATCATATCTTAATAATTTGTATGGTGGTAACTTAGTGTATGTTTTTTTTCTATTACTTTATGTTCAAAGAATTTTTTCTAATGTAATTCAACTCAAGGAATTCACTTCCTTGTCTAGCCATCATGACTCAAATTGATTTGAACTCCTTCCCTCCATCCTTGGACTCAATTCAACCAATGATGAACTCATACATAGACTCATACCCCAACCAATTACATATTGGATTCTGAATCAACCTTGAACATCATTCAGAACATCCAACCATCGTTCTTTTACTCTTATTTCTTGTTCAAAATCATGAATACAATCTTTGATTGTTCATTGATTGTGCTTATCCTCAATCCTTCAATACACCTCCATGGTATTCTAATGACTCCCAACATATATGATGAAGAGGTGGTGGTTAGTGACCTCATTGATCATGTCTGACAACAATCCATCTCCTATTTGTAACAACTTCTCACTTCCAAAGCCCCCTCAAGGACTCACCTTCTAGGCTACCCCAAGTGCTCCTAGTGCTTCCCAAACACCATATCTTCACTCATGACTTCAACCTTAATTTAAAATCCATAAATAATCTCCTTATGGCCTATCTAAAATGTTCCCTCAACCCATTAAGTTTGCATAACCAATCCCTTACCCAACTCTCGCTTTAGGCCTTAAAGCTAGTAGCCCACACCAGTCACTATTTTTTCCTTTTCTCCAACATTCCCCAAATAACTAAGGAAAATAAAACATGATTTAGATACCCTTTTGAGATCTTTAAATCCTCCCAAAGATTTAGTATATAATCCTTTGGACCATACCCAAGATCCAATACTCATGTAACCTCCAAACTAAGCCTAATTCTCCTCATTTACAAAGAAACCCCTAACTCCACTTACTCTCATCAATCCAAAGGATGAAATAGTCCTTCTATGGGTTAGGAAACAACATATTTTCAACTCCCCAAGGATCTATCCTTTATCTATGGCCTTAGCCACTAAACCCTCACTTCGAGGATCACACACCTAGGGTCTGATCAAAAGGACCTCTCCAATCCACTCTAGGCCAAACCAACTACATACACACTTCACTATAGACCCCCACATGTATAATCCATCACAAAAACCCTTCATCCTTGAATAAATCCACCTTATAATTGACTGGTGTCAAACCAGGGCATGCTCTCTTTCAGTAACCACAACCATCCTTGGTTCTTCAAACACATTCTTCCATCTCCTGCATAAGATAAGTATGGAAAAATATATATGTTACATCTTCACTCTCTTCCACCAATCATAGTGACTATAGAGGGTGGGAGAGATTTAGCATTCTGAATCTTCAAAACAAGGAAATGTTGACTGTGTTTAACTAGTCACTGGTTTGAAGACACCAATCCAATATTCTTCAACTAAACATGATGAATGATAAAAATAATGCAAGGGAAAGTGAAAACAAAACGAATGCAATTTCCTATATCATTCCTACACTGAGATCACACTTCAAACTACCATTTCAACTCAATGTTCAGACTATACCCATGAAATAGTGAAGGAATTTGTAGAAAATAGTTTTGTTTTATTTATTAAAAACTTCTGCATTGCTTGTCAATACTCCACCATCTCCACACACTAACTCCTCATGCCTACACTTTCTCTGCAAAACCTTAAAAGGCCAGTTGTCTCCCTGCCTAGCCGTAACAATTAGTTACATGACTGTTACAGATTAGTTAAATTTTAAAATTTATTGAGATTTTTTGTCTAGTTGACACTAAAGTGTCAAATTCGACAACTTACAACCATTTAGTCTTCCACAACATTGTATTAACCTTTCTAAAGGTTCATAACCCTATCAAACTCCTAAAAACTCTTATATCCTATTACAAGCCTTATTAGGCCTAAATTTCCAACATGGGAAAACTATGACTTTTGGCACTCTTAGTCCTAACCTTTGACCCCCATGAATACAATCTGGACCATCCTTCTCTAACTCTACCTACAAATTTGTTAAAGAATAGTCTTGTGTGTGAAAGAAGAGTTCAAAATTTTATATTTTAATAAAGGTTCATAAAATTTAATTATAAACTTGTGATAATAGAGTTTTGGAGCATAATCATTTGTGGAATTCAAGTGAATCATAATCTTCATTGTAAACTATTTCTTATATATTTATTTGGTGTTTTATAGGGATTGTCAGGGGCTCAAATTTTTAAAATTGAGGATGTCACCCTTTCTGCCATTGACTTTGGCTTAGAGAGCTATGTGGTATCATTTTCCGCACACCTCTTGTTTATAGTTTTAATTAAATGCATGTGGTATCATATTATTTCTCTTATGTTAATTTTGATTTTGTTAGCCTACCCTACCAAGCTCAAGGTCATTAGGAAAGAGGAAGAAATCATCGGGGACATTGAAACAAAAAAAGGTAATTACGTCCAATTTAAGTATATTTGTTGAAATGTATTATGAACATTTCAATGTAGTCTATATTGATGAATGCACTTGAATTTTTTATTGTATAAATGTAGAATAAATTGGGCTTCACTGAACTGATGAATGCCCTAAACATTGCTGATGTTTAGGAGAGGGAGGTAACACGTTTTCATATTTACTTTCAATTGCATTCTTGTTTTTTCAAAATATTTTAGAAACCATGTTCCTCTATTAGTATATTGTTTTCTATGACTTTTCATATAGGAATTGGTCATAGCTACCTCAGATGAGGCGAGCCCTTCTCCACTTCCTATGGATCCCTTGCCTAGCATAGGAGATCCAATTGCGGTATGCAATTTCTTTTCAATCCATGCATTTTTTATTTTTTAGTATTTCTAATTTATAACATGTATTTTGTATTATTTTTTCTATTGTAGGACCCTTCACCATTGCCTGTCATTCCTTTTCCTAGCCATTTTTATAGGAGTCCCTCTCACTCACTATGGAGCCCATTTCGTTTATCAGTCAGCCCAAGCATAAGAGATCTAGTTGAGGCTTTAGTATGCAAATTACAACCCAATATTTATGTACTTTGATATTATTTTGAGATAATATATATGGCTTAACATTTGAATTATTCTTGTGCAGAGACTCAGTGAACCAAGTGTTGTTGTGAAGAAGCTAAATTTTGATGATCCGCCACAGTCATAGATATATCGAGACATTGTATAGATCTAGTTGTTATTTATATATATATATATATATCTGTGTGTGTGTGTGTGTGTGTGTGTGTGTGTGTGTGTGTGTGTGTGTGTGTGTGTGTGTGTGTGTGTGTGTGTGTNATATATATCTGTGTGTGTGTGTGTGTGTGTGTGTGTGTGTGTGTGTGTGTGTGTGTGTGTGTGTGTGTGTGTGTGTGTGTGTACATGTGACATTTTTACATTTTATATATCAACTTGGACATAGTTGATGTCATTTTTTGTAACTCTATTATGGATTTGGCATGTATGCCATGTATTGATATGTATGCTATTATTATTTATTTTGTTATATATGAAACTTCAAATTTGATCCTTGAATTTGTTGGTTGGATGTTTATTTCTTAAGTGTATTCTTGGTTCACATGACTTGCATATATGCATGTGGGTTTTGATTAATTAATGTACTTGTGTGTGTACTTCATGTATATGACTCATAACCTAAATTCATGTGTACGACCTACGTGAATGACTTAAGTGTATTCATGTCTATGCTTCATAATGTATGTACTACATGTTTTCTCCAGGACATAAGCAATTTTATGATTTAAGTGAATTAATGATTGATGTTCTACATTGTATTTAGATGTATCTTTGATGCTCTATATGTATACACTCCATTACTTAAGTGAATTTATGTTTGCAGGTGTATCTTTCATGCTCTATATAATGTTCATTAGGTAAACCTAGGAAATTATAGGGGTCTTTGGTGTAGGGAACCCAAGAAACACTAGGCATGGATAGGAGTCCTCATTGGTTCATCTTCACATATCTGTAATCATGGTTAGATCCTAGAGATCAACCATTCATTTTGAGTAGATTGGTCTCATTGTAAAGTAAATCCATCTAAGGTTTCCTTATAAACCTAAGGTTGATTAGACTCGTGACCTATGATAGGATAAGTAGGTTTGATGTTTTTAGTCTAATAGAGCTCCTATTATAGGATCTAAGGGTCTTCTAAGTCATTTCAATAGGTCTAGAGGTCCTAATAGCAACATTTCGCAACATTGTCAAAAGTTGCACAAAAAGTTGTAGTGTTGCTCAGTTGAAAGTTGCTCAATGGTGCATCTTTCAGACATTTTGTCATGGGACCAAACCATCAGCTCCATCAGCTCCAATTGGTTGGGTAAATGCTAGGGGAGACCCCTTTTCTCTTGTAAACCATCAAGAATGTTCTGGTGCAAGTCAGACCGAAGTGTTCCCAAGGTGTACTAAGCCAAATTGGGGAGCAATTTTTGGAGAGTCATATCTTGGACCTCATGAGAGATATTAGAGATCTGTTAAGTGTAAAAGGACCATCTTGGGAAGGCTTATAAGCATGTGTCTTAGTTTCAGGAGATTCAACTCAGATTCCATTTGCTGACCCGATCTCGGTTGGTGCAAAAAGTTGCAGTGTTGCTCAGTTGAAAGTTGCTCAATGGTGCATCTTTCAAACCGTTCATTGTGGGACCAAACCATTAGCTCCATCAGCTCAAGTTGGTTTGGTAAACACTAGGAGAGACCCTTTTTCACTTTCAAACCATCAAGAATGTTCCAGCACAAGTCGGACTGAAGTGTTCCCAAGGTGAAACTGGGTAGCAATTTTGGGAGAGCCATATCTTGGACCTCGTGAGAGATATCAGAGATTTGTGAAGTGTAAAAGGACCATCTTGGGAAGGCCTACAAGCATGTGGCTTAGTTTCAAGAGATTCCACTTGGATTCCATTTTCCAACCCAATCTCGGTTGGTGCAAAAAGTTGCAGTGTTGCTCAATAGTGCATCTTTCAAACCGTTCGTCGTGGGACTAAACTGTCAGCTCCAATTGGCTGGGTAAATGCTAGGGGGGAACCTTTTTATTTTGAACCATCAAGAACATTCTAGCACAAGTCAGACCAAAGTGTTCCCAAGGTGCACTAAGCCAAATTTGGCAGCGATTTTTGGATAGCCATATCTCGGACCTCATGAGAGATATCAGAGATCTGTGAAGTGTACAAGGACCATCTTGGGAAGGCCTACAATCATGTGGCTCAATTTTAGGATATTCCACTCGGATTGCATTTTCTGACCCGATCTTGGTTGGTGCAAAAAGTTCTAGTGTTGCTCAGTTGAAAGTTGCTCAATGGTGTATCTTTCAAACCGTTCGTCGTCAGACCAAACCATCTGCTCCATCAGCTCTAGTTGGCTGGGTAAACACTAGGGGAGACCCTTTTTTCTTGCAAACCATCAAGAACATTCTGGCACAATTCAGACTGAAGTGTTCCCTAGGTGCACTAAGCCAAATTGGGTAGCAATAGAAGTAAAAGAATTCAAACTTCCACAAAGCATAACATATAACACCATAATTTTGATTGTAATAGATGTAAAATAATTCAAACATATAGTACATGGAAAATATATAATATGAAAATGAACATACATACATAAATACAATGCATGACAAAGATATAATATGAAAATGAACATACATAAATACTAAACATGAACCATCATTATAATTTAGAGAAACATGAGATATCCACTGCATGAGCCATTGTAATAATTTTAATATACAAAATGTGGACCCTTGGTATATACAAATCAACCCATGGCCACTTTTATATACAATTGATCTTCTTTCAATATACAAAATGTGGTCTCCAAATATGCATGTGGACCACTTTATAGTCATTTATATTTACAAAAAAGTGAAGTTAGATTGCTTCGCAAAATTTATATACAAAAATTGTCAAAATAATTCTACCATTTGTAGAATGATTCTTCATGATGGCCCATAAATAATTGAGAAAACCTTTTGAATGTTCTAACCCTTATTGCATCATGTATTGCCTCATGTTCAAATTCACAAAGTTTCCATAAATTCTTATTACAAGGTATACTAGTATACTTTATCAATTCAATATTTGTTGCAACAAGAAGGTTCAAGCAATGAAAAATATGTCTATGTGTCTCATAGTCCTCAAACAATTGATTCTCAGATTTTTCGATAGGGTACCTACATTTCATAGAAGCATAAATGAATACAAAATTCAACATACAAAGTGTAATATAATGATGGTAAGAGGTCTCAAAGTCGTCAAAAAAGAACACATTATATTTTGATAGCATACCTTCTAATCCATGTCCCTATCAAAACAACAGATCTTATTGGGTACTTAATACCCTCTCCCACAATGACTATAGTTTTCAATTTCTTTTTGCCCACAATACAATGACACAAAAAGTAATCAATACCTTCCTCATTGTTCTCATCTGCAACAACTGCATATACATGACCTGTAATTTATAGAGGGATAAGTTAACACCCTAAACACTTAAGAAATTGAGAAATTGAGAAATTACCTGGTTCAAAATGAGGGATAAGTCTCAAAATGAAGAATAAATTAAGAAATTACCTGGTTCAACTAGATCATATATGTGATCAAAATATGTTGATGCTTCAAATTGGCTCAATTGTAGTGCTCTAGGAAGTTGATATGTATCAAGTGGTTGCAAAGGTGTATAAGACCATTCATCACCCCACTCTTTTGATTCACATTCCTCCCACACAAAATTAATACAAGACAAGAAAAAACATGCCATTAATCTAGTATAAATACCCAGTGATGTTGCATTTGAACTTCTAAATGAGTGCATGTTACTTGATCCTGTAAGTGTACAACAATCTAGATAGTTTCCAATGTCAGACTCATTTATCAACCAAAAAAACCTATTAAACATAGAATTACCTTCATTACCTGTTCCCATTGTAGAGTTGTACCATCGCACAATTGTTTGTGCACTTATTAACTCTACACCACCTTTGTACTTAAATTCCTCTCTGGCAAGAGCTCTTTTTACACATGCACCCGCACCATCATGCTCGCCTTTTCCATGCCCCGCCTCCGTGAAATTCCAAAAATGTTGAACGCCACTTGTCATGTGCATCCTAATCAACCAATAGAACATCCTTTCATTCTTGAATTGTGAGGTGTAATTATCTGACCATATTATGTCTTGGTTGTACTCAATACCTCTTTCCCATAAATTATCATAGAAAAATTTGAAGCAACCTTGCACAAACTCTAATGAATGTGTGCGATCATCACTAATGTAGAAGTGATACTCTCTTAAAACCTTTCTATCTGCATTTGTGCTATCATGTGCATGCAATAATACTATATATACAAATATCGTCACTTTTATAGAATGGTAATATAATGCTTGCACTTCATTCTGAGGTTTAAGTGTATAATTCTCAGAAAAATCAACAATGGAGACAATAGTACCAAGGGGAAAAGTGTCCTTACATATCTTGAATTACTCATCCAACCACCTAGCTCTATGTGAATGACGTATGTACTCATAAACTAGTTTCTCTTTAAATATCTTCATAAAATCAGCTACGCATTTATCATTTTTCACTAACTCACACCTCTTAAGTTCTCTTCCATCTTTTAGACCATAAGTTACTATCTTGTATTTTATAAAAGAAAATACTGTATTTCCAATCTCATTTGTGCTCTCTAGATGGTGACATATCCGCAACTTTATCATACCACCACATGCACTACAAGATCCATTCAAACACATCATCTTATAATAAATGCAACCATCATCTCAATTGCATAATACACTTGAAATAAAATCTCTTGATAATGTAGGAGGTGCTTGAAGACCACATTACTGCAAAATAGTGTTAGTGTGCAAAGTACAACAAACATGATGATATATATCATAATGCATGGAAAATTCAATATGTACCTTGCAACAACCTGTACTGTGTGCATGATTAATCTTGAGTTAAAAGGGTTTTTTCATTTCAAAAAATCTTTGACTAATTTTATTTTGAGGAAACCTTTGGAGGAATCTTTCATTAAATTGTGTTCGTGTCATATCCAAAAAAAAATTTGGATGTGGCATATGATTTGTAGATCTGATTATCCTTAACAACGTCTCTTTGGATGGGTGAAACCCTTGTGTTTTCACGCCAAAACTTTTCAATTAATGTTCTTAATGCATCAATGACAACCTTGTCCTTGCGTGGGAGTCTACCTAAGAATGACCAAAGAGAATTAGTGTTTGGATCCTCAATTTTGTCTCACCTTTGTAAGGCTCTTCATAATGTTGATCTACCTATCCTTAATGACTTACTTGTTTTGATTACTATACGAGATTTTTTCATTTCCTTTCCCATTATAGTTGGTGTGAGGACATGTCGAGTAACATTAGCATCTTTACTGCATGATTGTGAACCAATGACTTGGTATGCATTGAATAGATTCCTCACAATGGTTCTCAACCCCAAAATTGTCATTATCTCTCTAAATTTCAGATTCTTAATCATTTCAACAACTACTTGACATCTTCCAATTTGATTTAATTTTTGAATATAGTTATTCAAAATCTTTTTAACAATTCTTCTACAATTTATTTCTGACATTTTATTATGCATTGGCCTCAAAATATTTTCATTAATGTCAATTAGAAACTTCGGTTTTCTACAAATTATTCTAGGAGGTGTTAACACAGTTGCATGCTCTACATTTTCATTAGATGAATTAGGTGCATTTATCCCCGTCAGTTCAACTGGTGTATGTTGATGATTTTCATTTTCATTATGTGCATTTTGTTCATTAATGACATTGACTTGAAATGGTGCATTTGTCACATTAACATTAACATTAACATTAACATTTTCATCACTTAAGTTGCTTGCATTTGATGATATACCTTCTCATATTCTCCTCATGTGCTCCCTTTGTCTTTCCTTTTCTGTCTCTTGTTGTTCAATTGTTCCTCTTTTGTTCTTTCCCATTCTTTGTATTGAATGGACCCTACAAATAATATCATGAACATAGAATAACATGTGAACATCAAATACAAAAAATAAGAACAAATCAATCATTTTATTGAAATGAGAACTTATAATGATAAAATAACATTAAAAACATGTTGGTAAACAGATTTTTCTTTTTTGATTTAACTCTCAAATGCCCAAATCTGTGAGAAACAATTCGATACCAACAGTTGGATAATCTATCACTAGATTGATAGATTTCCTCTGAATTGAAAGGTACAACTCCCTTATGAATGATATTCAATGAATTTGGTTTATTCCTAAACTAACTGGGTACGTTTTTAACCTGAGAACGAAAGAGGAAAACCAAGTCAGCCCCAGACTGAACTAACTCAGGCAGTGAATTCAACCCTAAACCTAGCCAACTCATAGAATTCACATTTCCTATGACTCCCCAGCATTGGTAATGCAATATGAATGCTACTTATGCAAATGCAGTGAAACTAAAATGAAAATGAAGGTTAAGTAATCCCAATTTGTGTAATAGGAATGTCTGC
>MU225240.1:1465984-1505702 GCA_018584345.1 Thuja plicata | reverse complement strand
TTGTCTCGGAAAATGATTTACAATAAATAACATCTCTAGCAACCGTTCAGCTTCTCCCGATGACTTTTCAGTTTTCATAACTGATTCTTTCCTCATTTTCTATTTGAATGTGAAGGAGTAAAGTATTGAAATCTTTATTTGATTTCCAATCAAATTCCTCCTTTAAGACTTTCTGGCTTCTCATAAAATTACTCATATCTCTTGATCTCCCAAAATTTCCACAACTCATTACCCGTGATAATTTTTAATGACTGGGCATAATTATTTGACAAGTGTCATTATGCCCAAGACTATGTGTCAAATTCTCTGAATATTCATATACTCCAATGATACTAATGAATTTATGCATCTTTTAACTATCTTTCTTTAGACACACACTACTGGTTCCTTCAAAACATAATTCAATTTGACATTCTTGCTATTCTGGAGATATTCTTACACAAAGATGAATAAATTTTGAACCAGATGTAAAATCTACAATCGCTCTGGTGAGGATGGTCGAAATTAGTCTACCACCAACATACTTGAATCTTAGAAAGATCCAACGGTTAGTTTGGAAGATATAACCCCCGCACTGAGACTGAGTTTTTCAGAAATCTGTACTATGAAGAACGTAGTGGAAAATGGATTTTTCGCTACACATTTCTTACCATCTCATTTCTCCATTGTGGAAAATTGGAAAAGATCTTCTCTTAGTGGAAAATGACCATCTCACTTCTCTATTATGGAAAATTGGAAAAGTGCTTCTCCAGCGAAAAATTGGAAAATACCTTCTCCATTGTGGAAAATTGGAAAAGAGCTTCTCTGGTGGAAAATTGGAAAAGAGCTTCTCCTGGAGGAAAATTGGAAAAGAGCTTCTCCATTGTGGAAAATTGGAAAAGAGCTTCTCCGACAGAAAATTGGAAAAGAGCTTCTCCTGGCGGAAAATTGGAAAAGAGCTTCTTCGGCGGAAAATTGGAAAAGAGCTTCTCCTGGCGGAAAATTGGAAAAGAGCTTCTCCATTGCAGAAAATTGGAAAAGAGCTTCTCCATTGCGGAAATTTGAACTTTGACTGTGAAAAGTGTAGCAGAAGATAAAATTTTTGCTTCTTTAAAAATTGGTCGGATTTTCACCAGTCTGCTTCCACATCTGCATGTTTTGAACTTTGAAACAATTCAACCTTAATAGAAATATTGTTAGTGAAATCTGGGAACACATTAGGGGAATTTCTTTTCATGGGAGGCAACTTTTAAAGTTTAAAAATGGTGTACTAAAAGTGTGCCTACAAAACACAAATAAAAAACATAATTTTCAATCATTGCAAAGAATAAACATGTACAAAAAGTGCAAACCCATTTGTTCCTGGCGTAGAACAATAGAAAAATAGTTGTGGAACCTCAAAATAACTTGCAATGACTATTTTAAGACCGTAGAATCAAACAAAGCTCCTATTTCCATAGAACCCGATCAAGTTCAGAACCCAGTCGGGTTATGAGAACATAAAGGCTCAGTGCTCCTAATTACTCAGAACACGATTGGGGTATGAGAACATAACAAATCAATGTTCCTAATTACTCAAAACCTGATCGGGTTCTGAAAAACTAAGAACAAAGGAGAGAGAGAGAGAGAGAGAGAGAGAGCTTGCAATGACTATTTTAAGACCGTTGAAGCAAGCAAAGTTCCTAATTCCACATAACCCAATCAAGTTATGAGAACATAAAGGCTGAGTGCTCCTAGTTACTCATATCCTGATTGGGTTATGAGAACATAAAGACTCAATGCTCCTAATTACATAGAACCCGATCAGGTTCTGAAAAACTAATAACAAAGGAGGATTGAGAGAGAGAAAGAGAATAGGGGTAGGAGAGAGAGAGAGAGAGAGAGAGATTATTTACACACCCATTTTAGGGTTACAAGAGAAATTTTACTCGAAGCTTATAGGGAGTGTGTGAAGCAAATTATAGGGAGTTACAAGAAAAATGAGAGTTTGTTGAGCAGAATGGGTCCTCTAATTTCTAGGTTTATAACTCTATTGAATATGTGGGGATGAGAGGAGGTAAAGATGGTGTAGAATTTGGTCTTTCATTCAATATTCTATTTATAGAGAAGTTAGTTTATCTAGAAGCCAAAACAGCTCAACTTGAATGTAATTTTGATTGGAAATAAGTTTGCAAATGAGATTTTGTTGATGATAGTCAAGAGGCGGCCATTAATAATGGGCTCACCAAAAAATTGGACATTATTCAGGGCCCTCGTGGCACTGGAAAACATTTACCAGGTTGCAAATTGTAAAAGATTTATTTCATAAGATTTCAAATTCCTTTGGTCCCATTCTCATAGTGTGCTTTACTAACAGAGCTTTGGACAAATTTTTGGAGGGAATATATGAATACAAGAAAAGTATAGCAAGGTTAGTATCTAGAACTTAAAGCTCAATTCTTACCAAATGTACGGCTAACCAGAGACAAGAGATCAATATCATATTGTTTTCTTTGGTAAGAAACATTGAATTCCTAATTTGAATGTAAAAACATCAGAAAATATAGGATTTCTTAACATTCCAAACAGAACTTGTGTTGCCCTTTCCAGGGCTAGAATTGGTCTATATATCTTTGGAAATGCCAAGCTAGTCTTAGAAAATTCTCCAGTGTGGAGTTATATCATAAAGCATTTTACAGATAATGGGTATGTTGGTAATGTAATATCACTATATTGTCCTAAACATCAAGATGATGTTGGACATGTTGTTACCAAATGTCATGATTTAAGGAGGTATGGTGATGGAAGTATGAGCTTTTGTACCAAGAAATGCAAACAAAAATTAATTTTTGGTCATCTTTGTCCCAAGAAATGTCATCATGGAGGACATGTGAGAATTGGATTTGCAAGGCCCAATGTATGAAGAAGTTTGAGTTTTTTGGACATGTATGTAGGAAGGTCTGTCTTGCAACTTCCTATGACCCCTTTTAACACATTGGAACACTCAAGTGTGTCCCAAGGGGTCGTAGGACCCCTTGGGACACACTTTATTGTACCAATGTGTTGAAAGGGGTCATGGGGACTTCCTAGGGGTCCTATTACACTTTATCACGCGTTAGGACGCCTATGAAGTCCCTATGACCCCTTTTGACACATTGGAACACTCAAGTGTGTCCTAAGGGGTCCTAATGCATGATAAGGTGTACCTTCTGATATTTTATTAATTTCTTGTCTATTTCACTCACAACACCTATGTACTAGGAGGGTATTAAATTTTATTAACTATGTATGAAAGGGTATTAAATTGTATTAACTATGTATGAAAGTTTGTAAGATTGTAGGAAAAATCATGGATGGCCATTGAAAGTAGCAAAGGAAACCAATTGGCCATTTAAAAAAATTCATGGTCGCCCATTGAAATAGTCTATTTTGCTAGAGGGAAGAGAAGAAAACTTTTGCTAATTTGCAATGGCCCGAAGCGAAGGGAGAAACTCTACTTCCAGATGTATTTTAGGTTTCTCATCTATATAGTTTGGTGAAGAAGGGTGTACATTTTCAGATTCCTACTGCTCAAATTGTTACCAATTTGTGTCTCCTAAATACTGTGAAGATTACCATACATGTATTTTATACGAACTTCATGGGGTGAAGGAAGAAAACAAAATACTTACGGCACAGGGTGAGAAACAATTTGGAATTACTGAAAATCTATGAGAAGAGATAAGATTATTGCGAGAAGAGGGGAAAATAAACTTGGTCAAATTATCCAACCCTTGAGACATCAAATTTCATCTTTGTGTGTAGAGAGTGAGAACCAATTGGGAACAATTCAAAGAATGCAAAAAGAGATTGAAATCTTGCATGCAGAGGAAGCAAAATAAAGTGAGAGTGTAGAAGATGAGATTGGGATACTTCAGAGAGAGAGAGAGAGAGAGATATTTCACTCACTTGAAACACCTATGTACTAGGAGGGTATTAAATTGTAATAAATATGTACGAAAGGTTGGAAGATTGCAGAAAAAATCATGGATGGCCATTGAAAGAAGCAAAGGCAACCAATCAGCCATTTAAAAAAATTCATGGGTGACCATTGAAATAAGCTATTTTTCTAGAGGGAAGAGTAGAAAACTTTTGCTAATTTGCAATGGCCCAAAGTGAAGGGAGCAACTCTACTTCCAGATGTATTTCAGGTTGCCCATCTATACAATTTGGTGAAGAAGGGTGCGCATTTTCTGATTCCTACTACTCAAATTGTTACCAATTTGTGCCTCCTAAATACTGTGAAGATTACCATACATGTCTTTTATATGAACTTCATGGGGTGAAGGAATAAAATGAAATACTTACGACAGAGGGTGAGAAACAATTTGGAATTATTGAAAATCTGCGAGAAGAGATGAGATTATTATGAGAAGATGGGGAAAATTAACCTTGTCAAATTATCCAAGCCCCGAGACAAAAAATTTCATCATTGCATGTAGAGAGCGAGAACCAATTGGGAACAATTCAAATAATTCAAAAATAGATTGAAATCTTGCATGCAGAGGAAGTGAAACAAAGTGAGAGTGCAGAAGAGGAGATTGGGTTACTTTGGAAAATCTTAGGCGAAGCATTGGGTAATCCAGATGTCACGCTCTATGCTTCTGATGGTTCAACATTTCAAGAGAATTCTCATGATCTCTCTCTCTCTCTCTCTCTCTCTCTCAGGTTATGGAGAATAAAATGAATAGATTTTACTTCTTCAAAACCCGATCGGGTTTTGAAGTACTTTTTTCTTTTCAGAACCCGGTCGGGTTTTGAAGTAATTTTTTATTTTTAGAACTCAATCGGGTTATTTGAAATTTAGAAACTCAATCAGTTTATGGCTCGGGAAGAGGCTTGAAAAACAACCCAAAGGCTTGGAGGCTCATTTTCCCTCCATTTTTGTTCTTTTAGACATTTTTTCATCTTGTAAGATGAATTCTCGACTTTATCTTCATCTAGTTTACAATTTGTCAACTGGGTAGCTTTATAATTTTTAGCATAATTTCATACATCTTCTTATCTTTCTAACCATATAAATTTTTCTATTTTTGGACAACATTAGCATAGTAAACTTTAATTTTCTTTACCAGTTTCTTGATTGTACTCATAGACATACGTCTACCATTTTTTAATAACTTTTGAAATACTAAATAAAATTACATATTATTTTTCTACACTTGATTCTATACACTTTAAAAAAAAAGTTTTCATTTTCGATTATTTTGATGCATGTTATGCCCATCGCACAAATAGATATTGAATTTTCTGAATGCGATCACTTCAAAAAATCATAGAAAATTACAAAACTACACACAACTTCTAGATCTCACTCTCACCAATCATCCTACCAAAGGGATTTTAAAAATAATGAATATAACTATACCTTTTGTAGCGCACATAGAAACAACTATGTTATGTTTTTCTAAAAAAATAAGGAACATGTTTTCATGCGTGCGAGGTTTGACCCTCTTAATCTTATTGGTTTTTTAAAAAAATTTATTGTTCTAGAAACTAGGTTCATAGTAATACAATTTTTATTTTTTACACATCTTCTTATTTTGAGTGCATGACCCTCAAACTCCTATTCCAAGTTCAGGTTTACCCGATTTCAGAAAAAATGTGTCCACTTATACCCCCCTTTTTGGTCCACAACTTGGTGCACACACCCTTTTGCAAGCACAATAGAATAGGAAAAAAAAGAGTACCACTGCCTATGGATACAAAGAAGAATGACAGTGATACTGGTAAGAATCTTGCATAGTATAGAAGTGAATTTAACAGTTGTTTCAAAAAAGCAAAAGATAATAATAGTAATAAGGCATGGAAAGTAAAGGAGTCAAGTGAGGAAAGGGTTTAGGGAGAAACAATAGATGCTACTAGGTCTTAGCCTGATTCTAACATTGGTACATCAACCTAGATGGCCAAGCATGGCCTTAGCGGGAGCATTGGAAGAATACATCTAAAATCTATCTAGCCCCTGAATTTGTGGAGTAAGCTCTTGTGAGCTTAAGGAGAGTATGTAGAAATGTTTTGGAATATATATCTATGATCACATGGTTTGACAAGCCCATATCCAATGATCGCTAGATTATTATTTGACTGGTTTATGTGCAAAAATAATTTCATTGGGAATTGT
Source organism: Thuja plicata (assembly GCA_018584345.1). Lineage (NCBI taxonomy): Eukaryota > Viridiplantae > Streptophyta > Pinopsida > Cupressales > Cupressaceae > Thuja > Thuja plicata. Next base: position 1,499,584 of record MU225240.1, on the reverse strand, counting down.
GTCATTTCTTCACTCAGTGAAGTATAAGGTGAATTAAAAGAACATAATTGAACATCATTTTCAGAGAAGAACCTAAGGATAATGGACTCTAGAGCATAAATATAATTTGAGAAAGTGTGTTGAATAATTTGATCGAAGCAAGGTTTCATGTTTTCAATGGTAAAAAGGTATTTAGATCAATTGCAAAGCTTTGAAAATGGATACTCCTATGATTTTCAATGTTGTAGAAAGACCTAGATACAAATTCAAGAAACACTCTATAGAGTTCTACATGTAGAAGTTATTAGGGCATACATATATTGCAAGTATGAATCTCTGGGAGATGATGAAATTGCTACAAAGATGGAAGACATGATAGGTGATTATGGAAATATGAAGGATGAGTTCACACACCTTAATGACCTAAGCATTATGAAGATAACCGAACTTCACGACTTTGACAAAGAAGAATGGATAAAGATTATCTTGAGAAGAGTTCATGATCAATTCATATGGCTGGGAGATCAACTTGTGAAGTTCTGCAGCAACCTAATTCATGACATAAGAGGATTTTACAACACTGGTGTAGTACCTATTACAGAGAATAAAACTAAGAAGATGGTAGAAACCCTAACGTATTCGCAATGGGACAAGAGAGAAATGATGATAAATGACATTTTTCAATAGGATGTAAGATTGGTTACTATGATTTTAGGCTATAAACTCCATTATAGAAGCTGACCCAATTCAGTATCAACAGGAGTAATTTTGATGGCCTATAAGATGGTAAAAGAAAACATAAAGTATAACCTTTGTGAATTCCTAACACAACATTTTTTGGAGAATGTAAGGTATATTAAGAAGGATAAGTCTAAAGGATTCAGATCTAGATCTTTGTTGATACATATATACATTCACATTGTTCACAAATTTCTTGGCATGCACCCTAGAGCATGGAAAGACAATATACCTACTGGCATTCAGATATCTCAGATTTTTAGGAGACATAAGAACACATGGGTAGATGGATAATTATTTACTATGATCAAAATCCTACAGAGAGAAATGAAGGCAAGGGAAATGATTCATGAGGAAGTGGTAGAAAAATATAAGTACTTAATTTGTTCATGGTTGAAACTGATTGTGTATGCTTTGAGGCAGTTATACCTAGAAATAAATGGTGCTATCCACATGCAAGTAGAACATGTTTTAGCTTCATAAGTTGATTCATCAGAGGAGAGATGAGGAACCTATGAGGAGTAATCAGCAAAGATTAGAGAAGAGAAGACTAGATCATCAAGGAAGAGAAAAATCGAAAATGTAGTAGATGACTTGGCATTTAAGGCCAGAATAACCAAAGAGAAAATGAAAGAAGTGAGGAAGAAGATGGCAGAGAGATCTTTTGAATTGGGAAGCACTGTTACTGCAGCCCTCCCACCTCCAGAAGTTGTGCAGGTAGTTATTCTACTTTCTAATATGATAGATGTAACTACACCCTCACCAGTACAAAATACATCGCAGGAAGAGACACAAACCTAGTACCTCAAAGACACACAAGGTTCACTAAACTGGACTCACCTCCTAAGCAATAGAGGACATAAGGAGAAGAGAATAAAGTTGAAAAAGAAACCACCAATGTAATACAACTATGGAAACCATATATTTAAATGCTAGAGAAAAGGGTTATTGAGCAAGGGAAGCTTGTTTCAGTGGCTAAATACTATGGTAGGTATGAGGCATCTGAAAAACTTTTGCTTGAGGACATAGTGATTAATCATTTACTTGTTTTTAAAAATAATTTTTTATAAATTGGAGATAGTGTACCTGAAGATTTATATGAGAAACTTAAGATAAGGAAACAGTTAACATAGAAGGAAGATGAAGTAATTAGAGAACAAGAAATTGAAGGCATGTTGCATGTTTTATCTGTGAAAGAGATGGAAAGGATATTTTAGGAACTAAACCTTTACTGAGAACAAAGACAAGATTAGTAAAGATAATGGGAAGAAAATATGATGAATTAATTGAGGAGACATATAGAGTAGTGGAGAAAGTTTTGATGGGAACTGAAACTAAGTACATCTTTCCACCTAAGGCTCCTCAGCCCAAACCAACTAAGATAGGCGAATCATTAAAGAAAGCTGAAATATATCTTGATAAATCATTGAGAGAAGATGCTAGTCAGTATGTAAGTATTGTGAAGCAACTAGATTTATATGTTTCTGGTGTGCCTGTGTCATTGGAAACTTTGTAGGATGTGAATGAACCTTTTTGTGCAAGATACAACCTTTGAGGAAAGAAGTGACAAGCATTTGAGAGAGAAAGAAAAATAGAAGGAAAAAATTGATGAAATAATGGAAGATATAATAAATAAGGTTGAAGTGAAGCAGGAAACTGTAACATTTGATTCTTCACCTTTGTATTTGGCAAGTGTAGATAAGGCTTTGAGAACTGATGTTGAGAACATGGATGTAGATGAGATGATGAATTTATCCTACATTGAATTTGCTAAAGCTAAAGAAAGATCTTAGCAAAAAGGAGAGAAGAAAGATAAGGTAATGACAAGATCAGTCGAAATTCTAAACAAACTACTTCCAACGCCTATTGTTTTTCAAGGAAAAGATGATGCAAAGAACTTGGACATGGCACTAGATAACTTTGACAGTCACCATGAGTCATTATTGAAGATCGCTGAAGAGAAGACTGAGAAGAGATATCTTGAGAAGAAATTAGAGGAAGTATGCAAATCTATTTCTTGGGACTTGGGAATATTGAATATGACTACATCTAAGGCTAAATATTGTGTCACACAAGGAAGAAAGTTATACATTTATTGTATCAACCCTATTAGACATATCAAAAACCTCAAAGATATTGTAGCAAAAGAAAGATATACTCTAGATAAATTGATGGACAGTTGTGAGACCTCCTCACAATCTATATTGGAGATAGAAAGAGAGGTATCTAATATTTTGGACAAACTGAGTGTCCTTGATACAGAAAGAGGGAGAGTTATGACAAGAATTGGTTTAATGAAGAGTCTAATTACTCCCAAGCTATCAATTCTTGAGGTTCATATCTCTGACACGGAGAAGATAGGATAGGCCCTTACAACACACATGCCTATTGATCTAAAGGTAGTAGAGACTTCTTCATTTTCATTGAACATACTAATTCATGTGAGTCAAGTTTTGGTGAAGACCTGGACAAAGGAAGTGAAGATCTTGGAAAACTCTTTCCAAGATGTACTAAACATGATCTAAATTTTCTGGTAAGCAGAAGTATTCTACATTTTTTTATACCTTTTCCATTGTTTTCAAAGGGGGAGAAGAGAAGAGATGAAAAATATATGTAGATGTATAGAATATATAGAGATATTTTTTTGTTGAGTATTGACACTTTGTCATTTTTCACTAAGTGTTGCCATCAATGCCAAAGGAAGAGATTCTTGGCAAGTGATGCATTTTTGAGTGTTATGGGACACTTGATGGTTTTCATTTATGGAAACAGAACTTGTATGATGACCGCTTAGATTTGTTTATAGTTTTGGAGATGCAGATAGCAAAATAATTTAGTATAGTAATCAGTAAGAAAGAGTATAAGCAATACAGTTTTGGACAACAAACATAGTATATGATGTTTGATGGCCTATGAGCTTAGAGGAAGAAATTTTGGAATTTGTATGACCTTCAGCTAAGGTCGCTTGAGTTTTTGTATTCATTGCAGTGAGTTACAGTATTTTGAAGTCATGCAAAGATAGAATAACAAAGAGACAGGGAAGCTGAATTATCGTGATGATTAAGGGAGTATGAGATGGAATCCAAATGTGATAAGTTGGATTGATAATATGGATTAGCTATTCTTTGGTCTCATAAGTTCTTCAACTTTATATTTACTATGTGCATAAGTATTGATTCTATTTTGTAATGTAATAGAGAGTCAACTGAATAATGTAACACACACACACACACACACACACACACACACACACATATATATATATATATATATATATGAAGAGATTTTTGTTTAGCTAAGCATGATGAGGATGTGAGAGATAGAGTGGCAGTGATGAGATGATATAAAGAATATGGAATGCATATCATAAATTTTTGAGCTATAACAAGAACTATCTAAGAATAGTTGATGCTTGTAATGTTGATTTCTGAGATTGTAACAGAACTATTTCTGATTGTAAGAGTTGTGTGCTTAGTGTACCTTTAACAAGGTTTTGTATTCCCCTAACATGGAAATGTGCTAATGTAATACTCATCTCCTAACAGGGCTACGTCCCCTAGCAGGGATACTATACTTTTAGTACATATTTGTGGGTACCATCCCAACCGGGGTTTTCCCTTGGCCAGGGTTTCCTTGACAATAATTCATGGTGTTATGAGTTATGTGTTATGTTCTTATGTTCTTTTTATTCCAGTAATTGTATGGTTAAGTTGTAATTTATTAATTTCATGTTTGAAGTGGTGTAATGTTGATTCACCCCCCCTCTTAGTATTACTTAATCCTAACAAAAACAACTCTCACAGGAAGGATTGCTAAATGGGTGATGATATTGAGTATGTCGACCATAAAGCCATTAAGGGACAAGTAATAGAGGATAAATTGGAAGACAATCCCTTAGTTTCAAATCATCCTATTCAGATAGAATTTCTAGATGCAGAAATAGTAAATGTGGAAGCAAAAGCATGGAATTTGTATTTTGATGGATCTTATACCATGCATGGATCAGGAGCCGGTATTTTCTTGATCACACCTCAAGGATATACTATTCCTAAATCTTAAAAACTCTTATTCCCATGTACCAATAGCATTGCAGAATATGAGGCTTTAGTAATTGGAATCAAAATGGCTTTAGAATGGAATGTGACAGAACTGCAAGTATATGGAGATTCACAACTAGTCATTAACAAAATCAATGATGAATACCAAACTAAAGATGACAAGTTGATGTATTACAAAATGATGGTAGATGATTGGAAAAAGTATTTTTTTTATTAAATTTGAACAAATTTCAAGAGACAAAAATAGAGCAGCAGATACTATGGCTATTCTAGCTTCATTACTTCAAATGCCCAATCAGAATGCTAGTGTGAGTTCTTGGTTGAAGAATTGGTAAAACCTTCTTTTGACTTACCTAAAACCCAAGTCATTTGTCTATTAAATGGGCATGAATCACCTTGGTATGGAGCTATATTTACCTATCTTAGAAACCAAGTCTTACCCTTGGACCAAACCCGAACCCAAAAGAGACATTTCATATGCCAAGCAACTCGTTATACTATCTTATCTGAACATTGTATCATAAAATTCTTGACAGAATGCTACTTAGGTGTCTAGAGGATGAGGAATAGAAATTATCTTTATGTGATGTTCATGGGGGTATTTGTGGGTCTCATTCGAGTGGATTGAACCTAGCTAATAAAATCCTTCGTATGGGTTACTTATGGAAAACCTTAAAGAAAGATGCTTGCGAAATTGTCAAAGTATGTTTGAAATGTTAATATTATGGAGATATAATTCATGTGCCCACACAAGAGTTACACCCAATCATTGTACCATGGATTTTCTATTAATGGGGATTTTATCTTATTGGGATGATTTATCCACCTTCATCCAATGGTCATAAGTTCATTATAACTGCAACATAATACTTTACAAAATGGGTAGAAGATGTGTCATTAAAAAATGCAACGGGTAAACAAATCTCCATGTTTATTCTAAACCACATTATTTTTCAATATGATATTCCTTAATCCATCATCACAGAAAATGGAAATCAATTCAAAAATAAGGATGTGGATGAGTTGTGTGAGACATTTCACATTACACACCATGCTTCTTCAATTTATTATCCTCAAGGAAATGGTCAAGATGAAGCAACAAATAAGAACATCCTCAAAATATTGAAGAGATCAGTTGATAAATTAGGAATGGATTGGTATATATAATTGAACTCGGCATTGTGGGCCTATAGAACGGGCATTAGAACACCAATGGGGGAAACACCATTTTCTTTGGTCTATGGAGTAGAAGTTCTTTTACCTTTAGAGGTTAAAATCCCATCTTTGAGAGCATCATTAAAAGGGTTGATAAATGATGAGGATTATAGGGTTGAAAGACTTTGACAATTGAAACTATTACAAGAACATCAAACTCAAGCTTATGAACACTTGAAAGTGTACCAAAATTGAATTTCAAGGAATTATAACAAGAAGATCAAACCTAGAGAATTTCAAGTGGGAGATTTAGTATTGAGAGAGAACCCTAAGAATCAAGTGGAGTGAGAAAATAAAGGGAAATGTGAAGAAAATTGGCTAGGACCCTTTTTTATTACTTCTTCTTTTAGCACCGGAACATACAAATTGGTTGATTGTGAAGGAGATGAGCTACAAGAACCTATCAATAGCATTCACTTGAAGAGGTTTTACACCTAACCAGATGAAAGTGTATAGGTTGAAAGAGTATCAGAAGAAAGTGTATCTGATGATATTAGCATCATTCTTTGTACATGAGAAAAGTTCAAAATCCAAAAGCATGAGAAAAGTTCAAAATCCAAAAACATGAGAAAAGTTCAAAATCCAAAAAACATGCGAAAAATTCAAAATCCAAAAAAATGAGAAAGATCAAAAATTCAAAAAAAATGGAAAAGCATAAAAAGAGGAAAATTGAGCATGAAGAAAGAAAAAAAATTCAAAAGATCCAAAAAATGGTTGTCTTGGTGAAAACCTAGCAAATAGGTGCCTTGATGATATAAAAAAATCAAAGAAAAAAAAATGAAAAAGAGAAAATTACCTTGGTGAAAAGCTAGCAATAGGTGCCTTGGTAGAAAAAAAAGGAAAAAGAGAAAAAGAGAAATAGATTCAAAAGGTGAAAACTTGGTAAACAGGCACTTTTTGGTCTCTTAGGTATTTCCTAGTTGCATTTGTACATATTGCATTTTCCATCTCATTGTATATATCTTTACATCTATCATTTGTACATAGTCATAATAAAGTCTTTGAGTTACATTGTTAAATTTTTTTTGTCATATATCAAGTTTCATTTGCCCATATTTGCACATGGTTCCATATTCACTTGTGGGCAAAACATTGGTTTTGGCACAAACAGATTTGATAGTGCTCCTTTTTGGTCACATGAAATGAGAGATTTTAAAAAATTCAATGCAGAGATATTTTGAACCTTTGATGTATATCATTGTTCAACTCAAGCATTTAATCTTGAAACTTGCTCCTTGAGCTTTATGAATTTATCATCAGGATTAAAATTTGACAAAACCTAGAGTTGAATTTCTAGTTTTGATTGTGTATGCTAAAAAGCATACACAATCAAAACCAGAAATTCAACTCTAAATTCAATGGATTGTGGAAATCTGATCGATTTAAAACCTAATAGATTAGAATGGATGGAATTCTATTGAAAATATTGATACAATACAAACATATGAAACATTGATCATTTATTTTTCCTTATTTCTCTCTCATCCTAATGATGGATCACGGAGTGTGATCCGAAACGTTGATGCTTAAAAACACACATAATCAAAAACCAGAAATTCAGCTACTAAATTCAATGGATTGTGGAAATCTGATCGATTTAAACAATACAAACACTTAAAGTTTTTTATTATGTTAATTGAATCATGTTCCATTTATATAATCAATGATGTTTTGACTAGATTAACAATTATGAAGACATGATATTTTTCTTAATTTCTATGTGATTGTTTTGAGGAAGATCCACCAAACTATGTGAATTCATCTAAGGACATGGTCATCAAAGAATCATTGAGGACATTCATATATGAAGGAGGTTTGACCTTTTTTATGTAAATAGATACCTTGGATATTTATATCTTCCATATCTTAATACCAACATCCAATTAAAACATTGAATCCGATGAAACTGGTATTCATAATCCCATAGTTGATTATTCAACTAGTGAGGGTTGTACTACTTTCAACTGGTTACAAGATTGATGAAAGTAGTATTCATATTATTATGACATGGTTATACAATTAGTGATTATTGTACTTGCTCCTAGTTCACAAAAATCTCAATAATGAAAATATATCTTCTTTTTCATTTCTTTTGCAAAGACAAAGTGACATTTAGTTGCATTTCATTCTTAGATTAATTGCATTTAGGGTATTTCCTAAGTTCAAGGGGATTAATTATTCAAAGAGTTGATATATTTATCTTGGTTCAAATCAATCAATTATGGAGACTTTATTATGCATTTACCATTACATTCATTAGTCATTAAACATTATTTACAAGTTATACATCATTAAACATTATTCATTATCTAAAATCCTTAAACATTTCATCATTCATATAGGTGCATTTCATTGAAATATTGCATTATCAAAATACAAAAACACAGCATGAATTCATAAAGTTCATTACATTGAATTTACCATTTAAAATTTCATTTATCATAAATTAAAAAGCATGTAGAAATAGACTTGCATACATGTTCATTCATCTAAGTATGTCATATCAATAAGGAATTACATTCATAGCATGTAAAATAAAGTGCATCATAACATCATATAGAATCATATCATCAAAGGAAGTCTCACACATATCATCATGGTAATCAAAGTGATCAATTCATCATAATAAATTCAAATCAAATGTCTGACATATCAAAGCTACATCGTATCAAAAGGGTACATCAAGGTCCTGATCAACTCAATACATCTGATACATCTGAAATACAATGCATATGATCCAATGATCTCTTGATATCAATCATGACCCGCTAGGGGTATGTGATGCATCTCTTGTCCCCGATCCACCTATACCATCTAGATCTCTATCTACTAATCTATCATGTGTTTTAGGAGGTACCTGACTAGTACTTTCTATACTCAGCATATGTGCCATCATAGTCATGAACTGTTGCATCATACTAGCAACCTAGTAGTTTCTATAAAAATGGAGGCCTAATTAAGGCTTTTGGCTAGTGGAGACAGTAGTATTTTGGGTTCACTTTCCAAAAAAAACATATCTAAATCTAACATATGTTGTGGAGAAGGATAATGGGTATCTGAATCTGTAATTGTTTCTAGGGTTGTTTTGGGAAAAGAAAAAAGTTATCTTGATTATTGGTGCAAGAGAACCTAGGAACAAGGACAATAACTAGGAGGTTCATGAACCATTTTAAAGTATTTGAAGACATTTTGGAATTTATTTGAGTTCATTTGTATCCAATGAAGTCATAATGTAAGGCTACTTGAGCCATTTTGTAAAAAAATGCATAGTTGTCCATTAAAGACCTAGTTTTGTCAAAGGGTAAAAAATGTATAAAAATCCATGAAAAGGATAAATAGTATGTACAAGGTATTAGATAGTTCATTTTAATATTTTTTAGAATGATTTTATAAATTTATAAGACCATTGAGTGTCAAAACGGAAAAATGCATAAAAGTTGTAAAAAGTGCAATGTTACAAAAATGCAATTTTCAAACATTGCACCAAAAATGATGTAAAGATTGGTTGGGAAGGTTATAACTGTCCAAATATGTATAAATATGTTGTATTTTTCATTCCAATCAGAATATATAAAGGGGAGAACATTTTCAAACAATTGGGTGTGTTTGAATCTTGCATTATGATTGGTTTATTGTGTTAAGTTGTTGTTTCCAGGACTTGTACGACCATGTACTGCTTGGAAACCCTATAAATTTTTAATGGGTATATAGTATAATTAATAATATTTCTTAATATTTTTATTTGATCAATTTCATCAATTTTGGATAAAGTTATGGGTTTTTTTTTTGTTTTTGTGAAAGTTGGTATTTGCAGATTTGGGATTCTTGAAAATAGTTGTTGGAATGCGTGGTACAAACACATCTGGAATAGTTGAAACCTATAATTAGATTCATTGGAAATGTATTTGAGTAATATTTAATTTAATTTTGTTTTGGATTAATTTTATGATTATTTGTGAAATTTATGACATTTTTGGTGAAGAATGGTTTTTAAACCCCCTTCAATGGAGTAGTAAGTAAGGGTTTGTAAGTATCTTATGATTTCACCATTGGAAAAATTAATGGTTTAAATTTTCTGAAAGTAGAAGAAGAGGTATTTCATTTTTTTATGGTATTTTTTTATTTTGTTAATTATTTGGTGATAAATGTGATGCCCTAGCAGGCAACAAGCATGTGCTTTCCTGATTTAAGACAATCAAAATGGATCTGGAGAAAGAGACCACATCTTTTGGTTTAACCATTGGATTTCCTTTATTTTTGGATATGTTTTATAGGGACTTGTTTTTAACAACTACACCTAAGAGATTTGAAATATGATGTCTATTTGGAAAGTTATGAATAACAGTTTACATGGTATGTAAACTTCCAGGAAAATGAGCAAGATAGTATTTGAAGAATATATTTGATTAATTTGTTGCGAGTTGATTTTTTTGTGAATGGAACCAAATAGTGTTGTTGATTTATATTTAATTTTTCCTATAAATGTTGAATGTAATTAGATTGTAAAATCAATATCCTATATGTTTAAATTTGTTGAAGGATGCTTTGCATCAACTGTACTTGATGTTGAGGGCTACTAGACTAGGAGGCCTAGAAGTGGAGTTTCCCAGGAGATCTTAGTGCAAGGATTTATAAGCCATTGGATCATAGTTGGTTAAGCATATTGATCCATTATAAACTCTTAGGAATAGTGGATGAGTGGTTTAAGTCAGATTGGCAAGTTGGAAACATTTGGGTACACTTGGACACTTGGAGTCATTGGGAGAAGATCATCATTTATGAAGGAAAACATAACAAACTTGGTCCATCTTTGTTCCCTATGCATCAAATCCCCCATGCATATCCAAAATCCTACCTTTTCCTTATAATTGTATCCATTTCAAGAGAGTAATCCAAAGGGAAAAGAAACAAGTCTTAGTAAGGATCATGTTCAGGACACTATCCAATCCTATCACACATTTAACCAAGATCCCATATCCCTATAGTCTCATGATAATACTGTTATACCCCTTCATTTCTTCTGAGATTATACCCTTCCACCTCAAGAAAAAATTGTCCCTCCAAGTCCTATATCTTATCCACCTTCTAGTAAAGATCAATATATTCGTCCCACTATTTCTAATGAGCCTATTGAAAACCAAGAGCCAAGTACTCTTTCTACACCATCCAATGATTCTCTTAGTTGTGAAGATCAAAGTATCCCATAATATCCTTTTCTTGATACTCCATGTCTATCTCAAGAATATATCATCCCTCATACTCCCCTCATGATAATAAATCCCCTCAAGCTTTACTCAATCCTATCAAAGTTGTTCCTATCAAAGCTACTCTTGAGCCTATTGGTATAAAGATAAATATTAAAGATAAGAGTCTCAAAAGTATAGCTCATTCTAAAGATGTTGATATCCCTTTCATACCTTATCTCCCTCCATTCAAATGTAACCATATGTATTCTCCATCCTCCAAATCCATCCTTGGTCCATATATCCCAAAGCTAAATCCTCTATACCTTCCATCCATATTGGGTCCATATATCCCTCCATCGACCACATCTACCATTCCTAGTTCTCCATTCACTTACCCTATCACATATCACGATCAACGAAGGCACACATACTTGAGGAATTTCCAAGAACCTATTAATATGAACCCTTCATATCATTCATATCTTTCCATTATTCCCAAAACCTTTGGCAGAAACTTGGATGTCAAACAAGAAAATCATAAATCTAAGAATCTACATTTTCATAAAGATCAATGTGTCTAATCTGATCGACATGTGAATAAAAATAAAAAATACATATCTAAAAGGTTGAAAAGGTCCACCAAGAAAAACTAGATATCCAAAAGGCCAACAAGGTCCATCAAGCAAAAGGAAATATCAAAGAGACCACAAAGGTCCATCAAGAAAAAATAAAAATCAAGGAAAATTTGGGATCTAAAATCCCTCATTAAAGAAATGCATTCCAAAGAATCACAAAAGAAAGAAAAATCAATAGTTATGTGGATTCCCAATTCACTTTTAAAATACTTTCACACAAAACAAAAATCAAAGTTTACATTCAATCTTCCAAAGGCTTTCACTCCATCTCCTTCCAAACATTTTCAACTTTCCAAGTCTACTTTGGGTTAATATATCCCAAAATCCACTACCTTAGATACATCCTCACCTCCTTCATGCATTGTTCCTCCATCATTCCATCATCCTTCAAGGCGTGTGCCAAAGTTGATATTTCCACCATTTCCATCTACCCCTCACAAACCTTTCTATATCCCATCGATTACCCAACACCTACTTACCACCCTTTCATCCCCCTTATCCAATCACATGAATCCTTAGCCACTATCTTCCTTATCCTCCATATCATTATCCTTTCTATCACCCTATTAGAATATTTGGGAATACTTTAAACAATCATGGGTCATTATAGTATATCTTTCAAAAGAGCATTATCCAAAGATCAAGATGTAGGAGAAATATTTACAAAAAGAAAGAAAAAAAAATAAAAAAGAGAAATAATTTGTCCTATGGTCAAAACCACTTCTTGTGGCACCTTGGGAAAGTACCATGATAAAAACCTGGCAAACAGGTGTCATGCGTAGTTCACTTTCTTGTACTCTACACTTGGGGGAAAGTTCCATCCATAGATATTTTATCCTTCATTATCTATTGTTCCTCCATCTTCGATATCCTACCATTTATCCTACTTGCATCTATATTCCCTCTTTCACCTTTTACCTTGACAAGGTTTAACATATCCTTGAGCATCATGTATCTTGACATCAGTTATACTTTCCATCGGCCTATTCACTTGTTGCATCCATCCTACCCTATCATGATCTTGCTTCTCCCAAATCAACCTTGTCTATACCTAAGAATCCTCATAATAATCCCAAATCATCCACTCATGGCTTCCATTAACCCTTATCATAATCAAGCCATCCTATCCAAAATGACCCTTTGGTTTTGATCAACAATGAAGGACGTAAAATACAAAAACATGTTCTCAAAAGCCTCTTGACATATCCACTCCTTTGGAAAAAAACACGCCTTTCATCGCATCATGTCATTACCATATATGTTATCTGAAACCACCTCATTAGCCTACATTTTTATATCCCTTTTCCTTAGCTTGGGTAATCTTAAAAGAGATCGTCCTTGAGGGTCACATCACACATGCTTCTTCCATCATTGTCATATTTAGTCTAGCCCAATCCGTTTATCCATTCATTCGTAATATCCTACACCTTGCTAGACATTGGAGGTAAACAAATGTGATCTTGCTTGACAATTAGTTATCAATATTAAAAATCCAAAAAATTAAAAAATATTTAAAAATTAATAATCCAAAAAAATAAAAAATCTTTAAAAATACAAAAAAAATCCCAAAAAAAAAAAATTTAAAATCCAAAAAATCTAAAAATCTAAAAAAAATAAAATAAAATAAAAATCTTTCATAAAGTCTCAAAGATGCATTTGCATAACCAAATCTTTCATCATGGTTTGAAAATTGTCTAAGCTCTATATCATTGTCAAACCAACTGGGGGCACAATTCAAATTTAAGGACCTCATGAGAGAAACAAACACGAGTATGACTTCAAAACACTTCATCAAAAATAAATAATCACAACCTTTGAAACTTGTCAATTGATCCAAACATCAAGTTTCCAAAATCCAAATGCATGACTCATATCAAATTCACAAGGGTAAACACATCAAAAGATAAGTTGAAACATCAAAATCAAACAATATGAATAAGAATAAAAATGGATGGAACTTTTTTCTAAGAAAATGGATCAATAAACAAATACCGAAGTTAGTTCAAATATGTTTCTTGATTTTACATCATGTATTTTTAGCGAATCAATGATGTTTTGACTAGATAAGAAATGATGGAGATATGATTTTTTCTTAATTTCTGCTTGTAATGTTGATTCTTAGATATATACAAGTTATTCTAATGACATGATCATCAAAGAAACATTAAGGACACTTGTATATTGATAGGGGTCATATATTTGTCTATTTATGCAAATAGATACCTTGGACATTTTGATGACCTATATCTAAATGCCAAAATCCACTTGCAACATTGAATCCGATGAAAGCAGTAGTCATACTCCCATAGTGTGCCAATCTCACTAGTGAGGGTTGTATCATTTTCATAATTGAAATATGAGGTAAGAGGTATTGATATAATCATAGTTTTCCAATCTAACCAATGAGGGTTGTACCCTTTCAGGTTCCAAAAAGCTCAATGTTGAAAATTGCAAAATAAATGCATCCAGTGATAAGTGACAATCTTAGTTGCACTTTCATTAATTATAGATTAATATTTCATTATATTTGTTATGGGATTTCCCAAAAGGGGTGAAAATTTAATCATGATTATATCATCAAAGTAAATAAAAAAAGTACATCATCAAATGTCTGATCCATTAAATGATCAATGCTACATCAAGGATATCATCAATATACATCTAATCAACTAGGGGCAACCCAACCATCTAATCAAATAGGGGGAAAATAACCATTTGATCATGTAGGGGAAACCTAAATCTATCTGTCACCTATAGACCTTCACCAGTGGATGACCTTGCTCTTCTACCAGACCTTGATTTTGCATCATGAGAACATTTAATGGACCCTGAATCATAAATACATCCAAGCATGTCTATCCAATCAAATAGAAATTATTCAAATCATCCAATTGATCATCTGATGTCAATCATTTATTTTCTCATCTTGAGCGCATCAAATTTCCTAACTCAAGATCTAGAGGAAGGAAAATCAATCTATCAACATACCAATCCTATCATATCAACATCAACCAAGTGATTTTGACTGACATCAAATGATATCAAAACATCATCAACCTATCTGGTGCATCATCAAAACATCCATGTAAGCCTATCAAACAAAACATCAATCAGTTCATTATTTATCTATCATCTTAATTAGCAAGAATCAAACATCATCTATCTTATCTTCTGAAGGGAGGTTTCTATCAATCTTAGTAAGCACATCTATTTTTGATCCTCTAGATCATGAGGTCAAAGCATCATATCCTATCATTGTAATTCAAAATACACATTAAAAAATTATTGACTTATTCATCAAAATAGAAAGCAATATAGTCTTCAAGACACATTAATGATCTAATTCAATAGGGGCATATTCCAAATTGATTTTTATCAGAAAAAAAAATTGAAATCGTAATCTAATTCAAAATTCAAAAAATTATCCAATCAAATTGATCAAATATCATTTTTATACATTTCCCAAGGGGGAATCATATAAACATAAACTATTCAAATCAAGGATTCATACCAGAGTTTTTTTCATCATGAGGGGAAACATCCTATCATCCAATCAAATTGATCAAATCATCAATGGGGCATTGAAACTAAGATGAATTTTTCATCAGGGATTCATATCAAATTTGCATCAAAAACCAAACATAAAATTAGTATCAGGCCTCAAATCAAGTATCAATTATCTACATAAAAAATCAGGCATCAGAGTGAACATCAGGAGATCAAACAATCTAGTATTCTTTTAACCAAAATGCTTTGAAAATTGATTCAAATAGGTGCATTTTTGGACACCCAAAATTGGTAAACCAACATCAAAATGGTCAAATAAAGTCAACATCATGGATTAATTAACAAGTACATTAATTAATTAAGTACAAGCCAAAAAGGGATTAATTAAACTATGTAATTAATTTAATCAATTAGTTATATAGTTCAATTAAATCAAATCAAATCCAACCCATATAATTCCCCTACATGGCCAATTTAATTAATTGTTTAAATTAATTAATTTTTATTTTCAGCAAAGGGGACAAAAATAAATTTGCTAATGAGATGAGAGGATGGAAAGCACATGGATTACTCTAAGATTTTTTTTATCTTAGCCACTCATTTAGCATTTTCTAACCTCACCACCCATTTTTTCATCTTGTCCCCCTATATGAAACCCAACTCAACCTCTCTCATCCAATCAAGGTTAACTCACTCTAGCCCCTACCCTTGGGGAAATCCTATCAATAGAATGCATTTCTTAATGCAAACCACCACTTTACATCTAAGATCATTTGCATTTTCATTATAGCCAAATATGAATCCATTTTTTGAGTAATTTGAATTCAATAGCATAATTAGACTCATTTTGCATCATAATCCATCATGTTTTTAGCTTAAACTTCATCATATATCAAAATTATCATTCTAGGATTGTCACTTTAGCAGTTCTTAAGATCTGAGATCATCCTTAGTATTCTTAGATAGAGAGACATGGAATGATTTTAATCCTTTAAATTTGATATTTAGCATGTTAGATCTATATCTTTGATCAAATTGAGTAGATTAATGTAATATTTCATGAATATACTTTTCTAGTATAAACTTAGTAAGATCAGTGGGTCATTACTCATCAAAATAAACACTACACTATCCCCAAAAATAGTGCCAAAAATGTTGGCCTCCTTTAATATTTTTAATAACTAGACCCTATAACCATAACTTGGGGATTGGATATCCATTCTAAGAATTTGTCTTATCATTATAAGTCTCATGTTCTATCAACTTAGGCATGTATACTTGAAATGGGTCAGAAAAGTATATGCACTAGAGACCCAATTGTAGCCATGGTATCTATGAATGGAAAGGAAATGGTGTTGAAAGTAAAGTGCATGGAAAGGAAACAACTCAAATTTTTAATAAAAAAATATAAGCTAAACTGAACTCAAATGAATAAAAGAATTATAATCCATGGAAAGCAAATAGGATACTAATTTGTCTTCTTTTCCTATAGGAATAATCATAGGAAGGACTTTCTAATGGTTTTAGGAACAGTCAACCACCAGGACAACAACTAAATATTGTATGAAAAATAACTACTAAATACAAAGATTAGATTACTCACTAAGTGGGCCCCCTTACTGAGTCTTACCAAACCTCAACTAGATACTTACAAACTTAAAATATAATCTTATTCATCCAAGAATGTTGTTATACACTAATGTAGCTTAAATTTTTCTTCAATAAAATAAAAATTGGAAAATTACAATATCTAAAGTTCTAACATCTTGAGAAGGGGTATTTGAAATTTATTTAAATCAAGAAGACTCCTAACCAAATAGAACTAACAACAATTCCACTCCCAAGAAATAAGGAGGATAGAATTTATTGTGACATAAGAAAAAGAAGGGAGTTATGCTCTAAATAAGAATTAGTTAAACTATTTCAGCTACAGAGGAAATCTAGCATAATTACTCCCCCTATATCTATTCTACTACAATCATGAACACTTAAAGTCTCATTATTACACCTCATGAGTTTTGACTAATCATATGCTGACTCTTTCAATGTTCATCTTAACGTGACTTTTTCATCAACTAGTTAATTGATACGAAATCCCACATTCCAAGGCTTTGTCCATTGTTTCTCCTTCATTTACACTTGCATCATGACATTAGTGTGTACAAAAAAAAGGCATATCCATTTCACATTATAATAATCATTTATCTAACTACATGAAATATTAATATGAATAAATCACATAGAAAAGGTCACATATCATCTTTCATCATTTATTCAAAAAGGAAGTATATGAATAAGTTCATGACCACTTAAAAAGTTTAGAAAGCTAACAACAAAAATTCAACATAGAAACGTCATTAACAAGCTCATTAAATCTTATACCAGTATCTAAAAACCCCTAATAGAACCAATTAAAATATGAAAGACAGACATAACTGATCCATTAATTGGGCTAAACACTACTCACCCCGGAGGAAGAGGCCACCCTCTTCTAAGGGATAGAAGAAGTAGAGAAAAATAAAATGGAAGCGGAGTATTACCGAAGGGAGGAAGAAGAGTCTCTTCAAAAGGTCAAGGAACTTGAAGAGGCCAAAGAGAGAGAATGGGACAAGGTGGAATAAATATGCCTCCAAAATGAATAGGTGGCCTTGGAAAATGAGGCTCGGCTACTCAAGGAGAAAAGGAATCTGGTTGAGAAAGATGCCTTAAAAAATGAAAAATAAGAAATGGAAATAAAATAGTAGGAGGGTTCTCTTCGAAAAAAAATAGAAATTTTAAAGAAGAGATTGCGAGAAGAATTCACAAAGAAAGAGGAACTTCAAAAATAATAGGAGGAATAAGAAAAATAGAGGATAGAGTAACAAGTCAATGAAATGGAAAAACCTAGACCCACTGGGACAACTATAAACATCCAGGTAGGGAAATAGACTCCTCCATAGATAACCCCTCCTCAATAGCCAACAAAAAAGACTCCTAGGAGTCCCCTTCTTGAGAAAATAGATGGGCAAGGATGAATGAGGTCCTATGATGAACCATAAGTGACTGAACTCTTGACGATGTTAAGTTGATGATCACCGAGCTGTAGAAAGTTAATACAAGACATTAAATCAGTTAATGTATTGTATTATCATTGATTTCAACTTGATATAATCTGATTGGTTATATACATAGTGTCAAAGACTTCAGAGAACAAGAAAGATAAAGGTTATGCTATCAGTAATGCATAAAAATTTCATAATGCACTAAGTGACAACAAACACCAACAGTCAGTGTACCCTGACAGATAGAGAAACCTGAGAAGAAAGTCATAGTGATACCTGAGAAAGAAACCCGAGAAAGCATTACCGATGAGAAGAATCAAAGTAACCCAAGTATAAATGTACAATGTTACCCAACGGATAGACAACCTCGATGCAAAGACAACCCCAACAGATGAAGATGCCCGAGGAGAACTGAAGTGTTGACCGAGCTAACAAGGAATTAAACACCGAAAAGAAATGAAGTTTAGAAATGAAAAAAGAATTAGCTGGAAAGAGATAAATATGGAATTAGTTGGTTGCTAATATTGGTTTCATTGACAAGTTAAAATCCAGTGATAAGTGAGAGATTTAAATTTTTTTTATTCCAGTTGTCGAAGAGAAATCTATGGAATAGAACTGGAGTAAAGCTTTAAAGCAAGAAAGGCAAAAATTTCCGATCACACCAAGAACAAGAAAGTCAAGGACGTAGCAATGGTGAAATCATGTCTATAAAGAGACAAGATAATTCATTGTGAATTAGGGGTGAATGGAGAAGAAAATTCTAGAGAGAATACTAGAGAAGAACAACTTCATACACTCCCGATCAATCAAGCTAAAGAACAAAGCTAAAGATTTCTGCGAACACCGAGCAATAGAGAAGAAAATCATCACTAAGAAGAAAGAAGTGGAGCAAAGGTATTGAATAGAGATATTGATCAAAAAGGTATTATGAGCTTACAATATATCTGAACATCTGCAAATTATAGTTTTTTATATGAATAGATCATATATTGTTTTAGTTTAACCATTGAATCAGAGAAGTCTCTTAACCGAGAAAGATATAAACAAATCATTTATATATTGACATACATCCTAAGGAGTATCAAAAGGTTAATTCATGAAGATAGCATAGTGAAATTCTAGATATCAAGTGATTAACTATTAGTGATAAATCCTCTAACAAGGTTGCACTTAACAGTGTGTTTGTAACCTTTAATAGGGTTGGCTCTTCATCCAGCTCACTTCAGAAGAGTGAAAATTTTGGGTTATTGGTCCCAAGTGGTTTTTCCCTTAACAAGGTTCCCACGTTAAAAATCCATGTGTCAAATGTGTTTATGAGTCATTGATTTCATGTTTTTCTTTACACATTACTAAAACATGATTGATCAGTATACACTAAGTTATTTACTGCATTTTGGTAATTGACAGACTGCTAATCGGTAAAGATTAAAGATAAAGTTTAACAGTGAACTCTGAGCAGTAGTTATTTGTTAAGATTATTTCAAGGCATACATCTTGTAGGATTGAAGATAACTAAAGGCTTATAGTTGTGGTAATAAGTTTTTGGGATAATTTATTGGAATATTGTATAGGCCACATATTCACCACCCCCCCTCTCTATTATTCTAACAATTGGTATCAGAGCTTGTGTGCTTAGAAGGAAGGTTTCAAGACCTAAGTAAAAGATCACAAGATGAGAAAATGGGATGTGCCCAAGTTTAACAAGGACAATTTTGAATCATGGAAAAGAAGGATAAGACTCCACCTATCACGTATTAGAAATGATGTTACTCAATACTTGGATACTTAATATGTGTTGCCTAAAGAACCTCACACACTTGAGAAATTAAGAGAAAATCATGAGCATAATTTTATGATGATAGAACTTGCTTCCTCACTCTCTGATGCTGAATTTGAAGATGTCAAAACTTGCACCTCTACAAAGAAAATGTGGTACAAATTGAAGATGGTACATGGAGGAGATGCTAATGTACTAAGAGCTACGGCAGAAATCCTAAGAGGTAAATTTGATGACCTAAGAATGGAAGGAGAAAATATCACTTATTATAGATGCAGAATAAAAGAGGTAGTCAATGCTATCTGAGGAGTTGGTGTACTTTAAGAAGAGACAATGGTAAGTAATACCCTAAGAAACTTACTTCATATCTATGCTATTAGAGTATCTTCTATACAAGAAATGAGAGCAGTAGCAAAAAATAATGTCACTCTAGATAGTTTGGTTAGTAGACTGATTTCATTTGAGATGGATAACTTTGATAAAAGTGGCTTACCATCTATTGAGTCTGCATTCAAATCTTCTTTAAAGATAAGTAAGTCAAGTCATAAACACACTATGAGAAATGATAGTGAAAGTGATAGTGATGACCAAGATCTTGATGAGATTGAAGCACTAATGGATATAATATAGCAGAGAGGCAAAGGTAGATACCAAGGTAAATTACCACTTGTATTTTTTAATTGTAAAGAGATTGGACACTTTGTTTCTAGATGTCCTAACGAAAGAAAAGATGACATAGTAATGATAGATCATATGAAAAGAAGTTTGACAGAATTGAAAACAAAGATTACCAAAGCAACCGACAATTTGATAGAAGAGATACCCGAGACTAAAAGGACAAAGGGAAGAAAGCTTATTACTTTGCTGAGAAGAAAGCTGGAGATACTGACACCAAATCTGATGAAGACATTTAGATGGTATTTTTTGCCATGAAGGATGATTCTGACGAAGAAGAAAGGTATGTAGAGACTGCACTAATATCTAAGGTTAGTAAGAATGATGTTTGGATTATAGATAGTGGTTGCACTCACCACATGACCGGTGATAAACAAGAGTTTAAAAATTTTAAGTATTACAATGGTGGATCATTAAGTATGGGTAATGACTCACCTTATCCAGTTGAAGGTAAAGGAACTATAATGTTAA
Organism: Thuja plicata; assembly: GCA_018584345.1. Taxonomy (NCBI): domain Eukaryota; kingdom Viridiplantae; phylum Streptophyta; class Pinopsida; order Cupressales; family Cupressaceae; genus Thuja; species Thuja plicata. The sequence goes on along the minus strand of MU225240.1, from coordinate 1,478,302 downwards.
ATAAACTAATTAAATGTGAAAATACATACTGGGTAAAAGGACTTAACTATAATATATTGAGTGTTTCCCAACTAAATAACACAGTTCACCGAGTAGCATTTGAGAAAAAAAAAAAGGAAAAGATCTTTAATGAATTAGGAAGGTTGATCAGAACTGGCAGACAAAAAATAACCTATTCTATCTTGATGATATAAACACCACTTGTTTAATGACTAGAAATGAAGACATATGGTTGTGGCATAAAAGATTATGTCATGTGAATTTTGACAACATGATTAAGATAAGAAAAAAAAGGAAATTAAGAGGCTTACCAAGCATGTCAAAGCCCTAGCATATCATGTGTAAGAATTATCAAAAAGGTAAAATGACAAAGTCTAGTTTCAAGAGAAAAACCCATACATCTAATGCTATTCTAGAATTAGCCCATACTAATCTATGTGGACCAATGTGGACAAAGAGTTACTATGGTCATAGATATTTCATTTTATTTGTAGATAATTATTCTAGAATGATGACAGTTATGTTCTTAAAGGAAAAATCAGAAGCATTCAAGATGTTTAAATGGTATAAAGCTATGGTAGGAATAAAAAGTAGTAAGGAACTAAAATGCTTAAGATCAAATAGAGGAGGAGAATTTTTTTCTGATGAATTCACTAAGTATTGCAATGAGCATGGAATTCAAAGATAGGTTTCTGCACCAAGAACACCACAACCAAATGGGATTTTTGAAAGGAGAAATAGATCCATTGATTGTGCAAGAACACTGATGATAGATAAAAACATCACTCAAAAATTCTTGAGGGAAGCTTTCAGTACTGATGTCTACACATTGAATAGAGTACAATTGAAGAAAGACACCAAAAATATGCCCTATGAGCTATGGTATGAATACACACCCAATGTAAGTTACTTTAGAATTTTTGATAGTCAATGTTATATTTTGAAAGATGATAGAAATGGAAAGCTTGACTCCAAAAGTGAAGAAGGTATCTTTCTAGGGTATTCCACCAAGAGAAAGGCTTATAAATGTCTTAACAAGTCCTCTAACAAAATAATTGAAAGTGCAAATATTAGAATAGATGAATATGCAGAGAAAAATGATGAGGAAAGAAGAAAAGAACCAGAAGACTACAACAAGTTTGTTTACACTGAAGAACTTGACACTCTGCCTAAGCAACAGTGTATCACACCCAAGCAATAGAAGATTGCACCTAAGCATTAGGCTGCAATTGTCAAAAATGAGGAAAATCCTCAAAATGATGTTCTGAGTGATGGAGATCAGAATGAAGGTCAAGATGATGATCTGAATGATGAAAAAAGAGCTAAGCTGATACTTGCCAAGTATGTCAGAAGACACCATCCATAGAACTAGATCATTGGAGACAAGAAGGTTGGAATGAGAACAAGAAGTAAGTCACTAAACACTAGATGTTTTTAATTTTTTATTTTGAGCCTAAATCTATTAATACTGCACTTGAGAATGAAGAATGAGCCAGTGCTATGAATGAAGACATAGAACAGATTGAGAAGAATAGAACATGGACATTAGTACCCAAACCTTATGATAAGAATGTCATCGGTACCTAATGGATATTCAGAAATAAGATGAATAGAATGGAGAAGTAACAAGAAACAAAGAAAGGTTAGTATGTAAGGGCTATGCACACGAAGATGGTATTGACCATGGAGAAACCTTTGCACCAGTTGCTAGACTAGAAGGAGTAATAATTTTACTTGCTTTTTCTGGATTTAAAGGATTCAAGGTATACCAAATGGATGTCAAATCTGCATTCCTAAATGGAATACTAGAAGAAGAGTTATACATTGAAAAATCAGAAGGGTTTGTTGATCCTAACAAGAGAAACATGGTTTATACACTACACAAATCCTTGTATGGATTAAAACAAGCACCTAGAGCCTGGTATGAAAGACTTCACTCCTATCTAATAAGTATTGGATTTGTAAGAACAAGTGAAAACAACAATCTATAGTTAAAAGAAGATATTGATGATAATATTCTTATTTCTGAAATATTTGTTGATGATATCATATTTGGGGGTAATGATATGTTATGTAAATATTTTGCTAATGAAATGAGGAAAGAGTTTGATATGTATATGTTTGGGGAGATCAAATTATTTCTTGGTCTAAAGATTCTTTAACAGGATGCAGGGATATATATCACACAATCCAAATACATCATGGAAGTGCTGAAGATATTCAAAATGGAAGGTTCCAAACTAATTGGAACACCTATGGCAACTGGATGCAAGCTAAAAAATGAAGATAAGTCAAACGAGGTAAATCAAACCCTATATAGATCTATGATTGGAAAACTAATGTATATTGTTCATACTAGATTAGATATAGCACATGCAGTTGGAATAGTTGCAAGATTCTCTGCTAATCCCAAAGAATCACACATGATTGTTGTCAAGAGAATTCTTAGATATCTAAAGAACACTGAGGAATATGGCTTATGGAATAAAAGAGAAGGCGAATTTGAGCTTCAGGTCTTTACAGATGTTGATTGGGCTGGAAAATTAGATGAAAAAAAGAGCACAACTAGAGGAGCATTCTTCATGGGCGACAGACTTGTCACATGGATAAGCAAGAAGTAATGACACATCTCACAATCCTCTATAGAAGCAGAATATTTGACTGCTACTGCAAACTACTCTAATATTGCATCGAACAAATAGTTACTAGAAGGTATGAATATGAAAATTATTGAACCAGTGATTATATATTGTGATAATACCAGTGCAATAAAAATTTCTAAGAATCCAGTCATGCATGCTAAAACTAAGCATATTGCTATCAAGTATCATTAATTAAGAGAAAAAGTGCAAGAGAAAGAGGTGATACTAGAATATGTTCAATCCAAGGAATAATTAGCTGACATATTCAAAAAGTCATTGCCTAAAGATACATTTGATTACTTGAGAAAGAGACTAGGGGTCCGACCCTTGTCTATTGGTCAGTAAGCTGACTAGGAGGATGCATCAGCCTACACACAATTAGAAGATCATTCATGTTGATGCAAGCAAAGAGATGGACTGCAAAGCTACATCAGTACATAGAGAGGTACATAGCTACACTGAAAATGAGAGTTATTATATTGCTGATGGAAAGGGAAATTCAAGGAGTATATTATAAAAAGGAAAAAGGATATACTTTGTCATTATTGTCAAAGGGAGAGAGTATCCTAAGAATATCCAAAGGGAGAAATTACATATGAAATATCCATCATGACTATCAAAAGGGAGAGAAGTATCATAAGGGAGAGATGACTAAAGGGAGAGATGACCTATTGTTGTAAAAGGAAAAAGAGATGATAAAGAAGAGGAACAGTCAAAGGGAGAGACAACATCAAAAGAAGAGATTCTACAACACAAGGAGAGTAGAAGCTGCTACATCTATCCAGTGAAGGGAATAAATATTGAAGACAGCACTATGCAAGAAACAAATCTAAGCTAGAAGAGATTACCCAGAGCCAGACATTTGTATTAGTTATAGAATAATAAGATTGTTAGACTGATGAACTGCAACTGATATATTTCATATTGTATTAGTAGTAATGTAGCATGTTTCCATCAATGCCAAAGGGAGAGAATGATGAACCATAACTGATTGAATGCTTGAAGATGTTAAGTTGATGATCACCGAGCTACAAAAAGTTAAAGCAAGACATTAAATGAGTTAATGTATTGTATTTTCATTGATGTCAACTTGATATAATCTGATTGGTTATATATATAGTGTCAAAGACTTTAGAGAACCAGAAAGATAAAGGTTATGCTATCAATAATGCATAAAATTTTAGTATGCACTAAGTGACAAGAAACATCGATGGTCAATGCACCCCAACGGATAGAGAAACCCGAGAAGAAAGTCACAATGATACCTGAGCAAGAAACTTGAGCAAGCATTACCAATGAGAATAATCAAAGTTACCTGAGTAGAAATTCATAGTGTTAACCAATGGATAGAAAACTCTAATAGATAGACAAGCCCAATGGATAGACAACCCCAATGGATGGAGATGCCCAAGGAGAACTGAAGTGTTGACCGAGCTAACATGGAGTTAAACACAAAAAATAACTGAAGTTTAGAAATGACAAAAGACTTAGCTAGAAAGAGCTAAATATGGAGTTAACTAGTTTTTAATATTTTTTCATCAACAAGTTAAAAGCCAGAGATAAAAAAGATATTTAAATATTTTTTATTCTAGTTTTCTAAGAGAAATCTATGAAATAAAACTAAATTAAAGCTTTAAAGAAAGCAAGGCAAAAATTGTGGATCATGCCAAGAACAAGAAAGTCGAGGACTTAGCAATGGTGAAATCATGTCTATAAAGAGACAAGCTAATTCATTGTGAATTAGGTGTGAATAGAGAAGAAGATGCTGGAGAGAATATTGGTGAAGAACAACTTCATACACTCCTGATCAATCAAGCTAAAGGATAGAGCTAAATATTTTTGCGGGCACTGAGCAACAGAGAAGCACAACATCACCGAGTAGAAAGAAGTGTAGAAAAGGTATTGAATAGAGACATTGATAGAAAGGTATTATGAGCTTACAATAGATTTGAACATCTGCAAAGTATAGTTGTTTATATGAATAGATCATATACTGTTTCACTTTAACCATTGAATTAGAGAAGTCTCTTAACCAAGAAGGATCTAAACAAATCCTTTATATATTGGGAAACATCCCAAGGAGTATCAAAAGGTTAATTCATGAAGATAGCATAGTGAAATGCCAAATATCAAGTGATTAATTGTTAGTGATAAATCCTCTAACAAGGTCGCACTTAATAGTGAGTTTGTAACCTTCAACAGGGTTATATCTTCACATAGCTCACTTTAGAACAGTGAAAATTTTGGGTTACCGGTCCCAAGTGGGTTTTCCCTTAACAAGGGGTTCCACGTTAAAAATCAATGTGTCAAATGTGTTTATGAGTCATTGCTTTCATGTTTTTATTTACACATTACTAAAATAGGATTGATCGGTATACACTAAGTTATTTACTGCATTTCGTTAAATGACAGACTGCTAATCAGTAAAGATTAAAGATAAGGTTTAACAGTAAACTCCAAGAAGTAGTTATTTGTTAAGATTATTTCAAGGCATACATCTTGTAGGACTAAAGATAACTAGATGCTTATAATTGCGGTAATAATTTTTTGGGATAATTTATTGGAATATTTTTGAGGCCACTAATTCACCCTCCCCCCTCAGTTATTCTAACAATCCTCCTCTATGGACACTATGGAAATAGAACTTAGTGGCTTGGCCCCACCTTAATGGTTAGAGTACAAGATCAAGTGAAAGAAATGCCCAAGGCATTAGAATGTCTCTCTCTAGGACATCATGGAACACTCATGCCTCTAAAGAAGGTGAAGAAAGTAAAAAAAAAAAGTTTCCACCAAAAAGGAATGAGCAAGGAGAAATGGTGGCTAAGGTTTTCATTGCACCTCCAAATAAAGACCAATCCAAGGTTGCCTCCTAGATTAGAAGAATACCCAAATCAATTTGGAGAAATACTCTAAGTGGGAGAACTTGACAACCTTGATGATGTCACCAAGATGGTGTGCAAGAGGATCAACAAAGAGTATAAGAAAAATTAGAGACTAAAGGCTAAATTATCTTAATATGAGGAAGTTTTACAAGAGTTAGTTTCTCCCATTTCCTCCCAAGATCCTTACTCATCCACCTTGGAATTTATCCCATGAAAATAGATTAATTCCTTATAGGAAATGAAGAGAAAAGCCATCATTACAAACCAATAGATATTTGAGTAAGTGGAGAAAGTATGCAAATTCATATCCAATTCAGTTAACTATTATTTTAAGGCACCATAGATCAGGCGTGAGGTCTATGATGAAGTGGCTATATGGGACATTGACACTACCTAGCATGATAAGTAAATTAAGAGCCTAAAGATGATGGGTGCCTTACAAAAAGTTGAGATTGTAGAGGTTAACATTCTTGGGAATGAGGATGTCAATTTAGTGTACATAAGTCTCCAAAATCTTGATTTCAAGGTGGACATCATGGATATCATGTGAAATTTAGTCAATTTCTTCCCTTCATTGATATAGAAGAAGGATGAAATATTTACATAATATATACAGGATACAATGGGTTCCTATTGGGATAATATGGAAATATTCATAATTTTTTATTCTTTGATGGCCAATTTGAGGAGCGGATGGGGGAAAAATTTGACTCCTCCTTCAATTTTGACAAACAAGTCATGGATGAGTGTACAAATTTGATCTTGGAAATATATTAGATGAAAAGGACCACCACAAAGATGAGGGAGTAAGTTGACCATGAAAAGGGGGATTTGAAGGAGTAAGGTTTCTACATATAAATAATTGAGAAGTTGGATGAAGAGTCCATAGATAAATGCATCCAAAATTTTAGGAAATATAAAGTAGCTTCCCTAGGGTGATCAACCCCCACAACCTCTATTCTTTTATTCTTTATTATTTAAATCCAAAGGGACTTCAATATTCTGGATCCCCACATTGTACCCATATTTTAAAATTCTTATTCTTCCATTTTTTTTATTCTTTAGAATATGATCATCAAGGCTCACCTAAGAGTGTAGACATTCAGTTTCCCACATTCATATACCTATAGTAAAAATAGTGTCCATGTAAAAAAGGGTATAGGTACAACTATTTGATATAATTGATAGGTAGGATGTGCATTCCACAAGAATTAGCTACCCTACTAGTTGAGTTTGATGATCCTAAAGGATCATATTTATCATTAGTATACTAGGAAAGATGTTTTGGACTATCAGTAACATGATCACCGAGTGAAAACATTCATTCAAGAACAATGGACACTGAAAAAAGACAAGTGCAATGGTCACCAAAAATGTTAGTGCAAGTGAACACCAAAATCAATGAACAATGATATGCACTATCACTGAAAGATAGTTTACAGAGTAAACTAACAGACAATTCAGAGACATCACCAAGCACAGACTATAGAAAACTGAGCACCAGTCTCCGAGAGACATTTTTATTCCTGAGAAATGGAGATCTAAGTTACATGTTAGATAAAACACTTCAGTTTAATAATTAGCTTTATGCTTAGATATAAAACCATTTCTTGAGGAACAAGTAAATCATATGTAATTATTTTAACTAGTTTAACTGATTGTAAACAAGAAAACTAGGAGATCAAGGTCAAGTTGTAGACCTTTGATCATAGAGTTTTTATTGTAAAGCGTGAAATCTAATTAGGTCAATACATTGTATAAATAGATGTAGTAATCAATTTGAATATGATGATTGTAGTTGTAGTAGACATCTATGGATCAAACAAAGAGTTTCATGCAGAAGGACACAAAAGATAGAATTTAGTTATGAAGAAAAAGATTCAAGACTACCGAGAAAAATAGAGGTATTAATCAATCACTATAGGTGATACATATGCATTGTGAACTTAAAGGATATGTATTCAGTAATTCAAGATTGCATACCATCAGGTCAAAAAGTATTTTTGACTACTCTCTAACAATTGTGGCAAATAGAAGAAATCCTTTAAGAAGGTGGACTTAATAGTCTTATTGTAAATCTCCTAACCGAGTGCAGACTTAACAGTTTTGCTAAATCTCCTAACAAGGTAAGATCATCATAAGTGATCACACTTGTAGCCTTAACTGACACCTTCCATTATGCAGATAGTGAAGCTTTGTGGGTTTCATCCCCACCGCAATTTTTACCTTCTAACAAGGGTTTTCTGCTTTACCAATTCTTGTGTCATGTGTAACTACTTTTCATGAATGTTTCTATGAATGTTTACATGCAATTAAGTTTATGTTTTGATATTACATGCATAAGGTAGAAAAGAAATATGGTCGGTAATGCAAGAGTAGATTACTAAGGGTTAATTGATAAAAAGTTTTAAGGGTATTGATTCACCCCTCCCCTCTCAGTACACACCATTCCATTATTCCAAAAATTGGTATCAGAGCTAGATCTCTTATTTGGAAAAGTTTAAATCACTTGAGAGAAAATATCATATAATGGAAAGGTATAATCTTGATAAGAATATTGAGAATCAGAAGTTGCAGATATAGATCTTCTATGAGAAACACAAAGAAGTAAGAATCAAGATGAGAGAGCTACTGGATGAAAGAAAAGTTATGGCATCTCGCTGCAATGAAACAGACTATCATGAAGAAGAGATACCTGATTTTTTGAGTCATTAGGATCTACAGCTAGAAATACATCAAACACATCTAAAGGAAGCATTGCAGGTCTTAACGAAATCAATCAACATCTGACAGAACAAGTAAAGGTACTGCAAATCGGTCAAGATACACAAATGGTAAGGATGATTGATGTTATGAATAATGCTAGACAAGCTAAAAAAGAAAGAACATTAACTATTGATGATAGGAGGAAGATCACTAAGAAGCTACAAAAGAGAGAAACTAAAATACAAAGACTTATTGAACATCATTATGACATCACTAATGAAATTGTTCTTATGATTCACGAGGCCAACCGAGTGAACATAGAACTCAATGGGAAATTGGAATCTATTGGTGAGCTAAGAGAAGAAAATGTTAAAATAAAGCATGGAGTAAGGATTCATCAAAAACATAATGATATGATCAAGAAAGCTGAAGAGAGTACAAAAAGAATGGATGATTTTCATAATGGACATAGGAGACTCAGCAAGAATACCGGTCTAGGATATACCAAGCATGGAGAATCATCAAACTGAGTTGATTAGAAATATGTCTACACAAATCCAAGAACAAAAAGGCAGTCATGCAATCACTGTGGAAAACTAGGCTACACATCAAATGTTTGCAGGAGCAAAGTTTAAGGTATTCCTAATTCCACTTCTACATTCATAGGTAATTGTTATAACTGAAACAAGGATGGACGCAAAGAACATGAATGCAAATCTAAGGTGAAACAACTAAAGAAGGAATCCTACATGGAAAAATATTGTTCTACTTGCAAAATGCATGGCCACACATCTCTTGAATGCAGTAAAAATAAAAATGAAGCATGGAAACCAAAAGAACAAGAAAATGCTTATCAACCGAGAATAGTCAGTAATTCATATGTTTGGGATTACAACACATGGGAAAATTGCACAAAATGTGGTAGATATGGACACATAGCTACAAAATGCATGATAAAATGGATGCGAAGGTCTATAAGCTGGACTAACTTGGGAATGGCATGCTTACACTATCTTAAGGTTGGTCACCTAAGCAAAGACTATAGAGACTGAGTGACAAAGACAAGCACTTTTACTAATGGGAACACTATTGAAGATATCAGGAGAACACAAAATCAAATGTGGAGGAAAGATTCAAGAAAAGATGATGCTAGACCAAGCACCATAGTTGGTGACACCTCATTCAATGGATCTGGTCATATCACCACCCCCACCTAAGCAAAAAAATAAGTATGGAACTGCACTATACAAAGATATATTTTACATTAGCTCCAATATTCATTGATAATATGCAAAATTAGCATGAATGAAGATGCACTATGGTATTACTTGTTATTAATTTGTGAATCTAATCCAGTCGTTCAATTCACACCGAGCATCGTCGGTGTACATATAAAGTCCAAGTTGTTAATGTTGTAAAGGAAGAAAAATGTTTCCTTTATTTTATTTAGTTTTAATAGGGTTTGACTGTGTATTTCCCTAACCTTTACATTTAAATTGTGTTTGTATTAAAATGTGATTATGAGGAAGATAAGATGTTCCACCTTTATCCCCAAATGCACAAATGCAAGATCCAAGTTGATCAACCCAAGATAAGGATTAATGCACAAATGGATCAATCATTTGGAAATGAGAGTAAAGAAGATCTTAAATTCTGTTAATTGATAATGTAGATATGATATATGATAGTAATTAAAGAAATAGGAGAAATGTACTAACCTTAAAGAATTATAGATCAAAGAATGTTGTTTTCTGATGTCTGTACTCTATTTCTGGAAAAATTGAAGTATGATCTGGAACTGGAATGCAGAGACAAACAAAACCCAAAAATATTTTTATGATCTAACACCATCTTATGAAAAAGGTCGACCTTGACCCACAAATGTCAACCCTGACCCAATAATGTCGACCTTGACCTGCACAGGTTTGACAGAGAATTTATTTGTGAAGCCTGATAGAAAGCCGAAAAGGGTATCCAGATCTGAGTCCAAATCCGCAGTCCTGAACCTACAAGAAAAAGAGGTTTGTTTATTGGGGGGGAGGGGTTTGCCTTAGTAAAACCCTAATTTATGAATTAACCTTAAAATCAATAAAGTATAGAATGCTAGTAAGTAGTAGAATTGAATCTAAGATTGAAACTATGATATTTAATAGATATGCAATTGTAATTCAAATGTAAGTAAGTATGTAAATATGAAAGATTGGACTTAACAAAGACCATAAACCTTCATTATTGTATTCTTGTAATCCACCTTGAAGAAGTAATGAAAGAGTCTTGAGGATGTACAAAGCATCTTGATAGAAGATCACACCATCATAATGGCTAGATCGAGGGTTTGGATGTTGAATCTTGAATATTTGAACCTAATCCCTTCAAAGGATTGAAAAATTGAATCCTTGATCTTCAATGGAGAAATTGAATGCTTGAAGAGAAGACTTGAACACCTTGGAAGCTTGAGAATAATGGATTCTTGATCAAGATTAAAAGACTTTTTCTTTCTCAATATCGCTTATTACTTGATAATGGTTAGTGAAAATGAGAGAAGAAGGCTCCCTTTTATATGAAACTAGGACACAATCTTCTAAGGAGGCTGACATAGGATAATTAAATTCCCATTAAAGCCTTTACCCCTAGGAGAGGACCTATATTAAATATAATTTATGAATCACCATTTCGGAACCCAAAACAGCTAACCTGGAAGCAGGAAAATTGAATTTTGGATGACCCCCGATAGCCGACAAGCTCCCAGATTTGAAAGAGGGACCTTGGTCAGGGTTGAGGTTGAACCTAACCTAGGTCAAGGCTGAGGTTGACCTTGACCTAGGTCAAGGTTGAGTTAAACCTTGACCCAGGGGCCCAGAACCCCTGGAAAACATGCCAGGTGGGGTAGAAGGTGCCCGGAGAGACCCAATCAGGGTCCTAAACCAGAAAAGAAGTAGGGAATGATGCAAAAATGGAAGGACAGTATGGAGGTAAAAAACATCCCCTATTGAGGGATAAACATTCTTATCATGGAAGTGCTTACATTTTAAGATGATACATTAAGCCCCCACTTTAGCGAGAGTATGGAAATCGAACATGCTCACGGTAAAGTTAGAAGAAAGACACCGGTGGATTGCAACAAAGTAGAACATCACTAAGTCAAGGACATGAGTCCTTAGACAAAGGATTCTAACTCAACATACATACATAAAGATATGAAAGTAAAGAGAAATCAATCATAGAAAACATATATAACTACATAAGTAAGACAAGAACAAAAACATAGATAACATAGTTTCGTGATCTAGTCCTACTAGCATGAAAGAGAAAGAGAGAAAAGAGAAAGTGATTACCTCACCTAGTAAGATGCCCACCTTACCATGAATAACTAAGGAGGGAGAGCCCAATAGGTTCACCCACAAACTGTGCTTGTAATTGTAAATGCGTCTTCTGATGGCTTTAAAAATATCCATAGATCTACATTCTTGTATCACTATGGAAGATAAAATGCGTGTCCATTCAGGATTTAGCAACTTATGTGCATTGCCTTTCAAGGATTTAGCATATTGTAAAATAAAAGGGTGCGTATCTCTTCAAGATTTAGCAACTTGTGTGTGTTACCTTCCAAGGATTTAGCATATTTTAAAATAAAAGGGTGTGTACCTCTTCAGGATTTAGCAACTTGTGTGTGTTACCTTCCAAGGATTTAGCAAAAAAGTAAAAAGTAAAAATGCGTGTCTCTTCAGGATTTAGCAACTTATGTGCATTACCTTTCAAGGATTTAGCATGCTAAAAAATGTAAATAAATGTAAACTATAGTACCAAGGAGACCCTATATATGCCCCCCTCCTTATCATGACTACCCACTAGGCAAGATAAGGAAGAAAAGAGAATACCTACTTCACAAGGTAAGGAGATATCTAGCTTAACAACAATGTATACCATATTCTTAGCGAAGAGCCTTCACCCTTACATCCAAGAACATAGATAATCATGAAATGGATATGCCACTTATGGAAAAAGGATCCTCAAAAGGGAAGAGATCTCATCAACAAGACCCTCACCATAGAGGAGTGCTTAGGATAAAATGTCATCTTCTAAAGAAA
>MU225240.1:1452955-1465143 GCA_018584345.1 Thuja plicata | reverse complement strand
CAGGGTGGTCTAAGGTAGGTGTTGGAAGAAGAATATGAAGAGGAGGATGATAGTTAAGATCAACTACCTCAAATTGAGAAGGCGGGAAGCCTATACCATGCATATTTTGTTTAGGAGACACATGAATTAGGTTTTTAATGCCATGTTCATTAACACCAAGCCCTAAACCCTTATAACCTTGTTTATCAACCATAATGTATCCGGTAGTGTATCTATCTTGGAAAGATTCTATAGGAGGTGATTGATTATTGTGTTCATGAGAAAAGGTTGTGTAAGGTGGAATGATGGTTTTAGGAGAAGTTTCTTGGGATTTTCTCTTATAGCATCATGGATCAGATAAGAAGGAGAAGGTAAATCGAGGAATTCTTGCACATCCTCATCTTCTACCATAGTTGTAGCCTCAACAAAAGTGTGAGAAGAAATAGGGATAGAAGATGGAAGAATAGTAGGAGTATTAGGAATTGGATTAGGAAGGTTAGGGGGAAGATTACAAAGATTAGGCAATAGTGTATCATCTACCAAATTCTTTACATAATCCAAAAGAGTAATGAGTCCATTACACAAATCCTTAATAGAATTTTTAAAAGTAGGGAGACTAGTATTGGTCAATCTCATAATGGCATAAGCAAGCGCACCATGAAGAGTGATGAATGTAATAAAATGGAGAATAGTCTCATACACATCATAAGTACTATAAAGAGATGCTAAGAGAAGAATAATGAGAAAAATAGCCATACACCAAAAGATCTTCATAATAAATGAAATGCAAGAAGTGTTTTTTGTATATTTATGAATATTTAAATTTATTTTTTTTGTATTTATAAATGCAAATTTCAATCTAAGATGCAAATATAACACCAAAGAGAAGGAGTTGTCTATCACGGGTTCACCAAAATGTAAAGGAAGAAAAATGTTTCTTTTATTTTATTTAGTTTTATTAGGGTTTGATTGTGTATTTCCATAACCTTTACATTTAAATTGTGTTTGTATTGAAATGTGATTATGAGGAAGATAAGATGTTCCACCTTTATCCCCAAATGCACAAATGCAAGATCCAAGTTGATCAACCCAAGAGAAGGATTAATGCACAATGGATCAACCATTTGGAAATGAGAGTAAAGAAGAAGATCTTAAATTCTGTTAATTGATAATGTAGATATGATATATGACACTAATTAAAGAAATAGGAGAAATGTACTAACCTTAAAGAATTACAGATCAAAGAATGTTGTTTTCTAAGGTCTGTACTCTATTTCTGGAAAAAATGAAGTATGATCCAGAACTAGAATGCACAAACACAAAAAACCCCGAAATCTTTTTCCAATCTAACACCATCTTATGGAAAAGGTTGACCTTGACCCACAAATGTCAACCCTGACCCACAAATGTCAACCCTGACCCAATAATGTCGACCTTGACCTACATAGGTCTGATAGAGAATCTGTTTGCGAAGCCTGATAGAAAGCCGAAAAGGGTATCCAGATCTAAGTCCAAATCCGTAGTCTTGAACCTGTACCTACAAGAAAAAGAGGTTTTTTTATTGGGGGGGAGGGGTTTGCCTTAGTAAAACCCTAATTTAGGAATTAACCTTGAAATCAATAAAGTATAGAATGCTAGCAAGTAGTAGAATTGAATCTAAGAATGAAGCTATGATATTTAATAGATATGCAATTGTAATTAAAATGTAAGTAAGTATGTAAATATGAAAGCTTGGACTCAATAAAGACCATAAACCTCCATGATTGTATGCTTGGAATCCACCTTGAAGAAGTAATGAAAGAGTCTTGAGGATGCACAAAGGATCTTGAAGGAAGATCACACCATGATAATGGCTAGATCTAGGGTTTGGATGTTGAATCTTGAATGTTTGAACCTAATCCCTTCAAAGGCTTGAAAACTTGAATCCTTGATCTTCAATGGAGAACTTGAATGCTTGAAGAGAATACTTGAACACCTTGGAAGCTTGATAATAATGGATGCTTGATCAAGATTAAAAGACTTTTTCTTGCTCAATATCACTTATTACTTGATAATGGTTAGTGAAAATGAGAGAAGAAGGCTCCCTTTTATATGAAACTAGGACACAATCTTCTAAGGAGGCTGACATAGGATAATTAAATCCTCATTAAAGGATTTACCCCTAGGCGAGGACCTATATTAAATATAATTTAGGAATCACCACTTTGGAACCCAAAATAGCTGACTCAGAAGCGAGAAAATTGAATTTTGGATGACCCTCGACAGCCGACAAGCTCCCAGATTTGAAAGGGGGACCCTGGTCAGGGTCGAGGTTGACCATGAACTAGGTCAAGGGCAAGGTTGATGTTGACCTTGAACCAGGGGGCCAGAACCCCTAGAAAACATTCTAGGTGGGGTAAAAGGTGCCTGGAGAGGCCCAATCAGGGTCCTAAACCAACACAGAAGTAGGGGATAATGCAAAAATGGAGGGATAGTATGATGAAGGTCAAAAAAATCCCCTAAGGAGGGATAAATGTTCTTATCATGGAAGTGCTTCCAGTTTAAGACAATACAAATGTAAACCAAGCATCGTTGGTAGTCATGTAAAAGACATTCAAGTCTTCACTAACACACCGAGAACCATCGGTGAATATGTGAAAAGTGCAACTAAGTTATCACTTACTGTAAGAATTGTATTATCACTGAGGATCAAGTTGGTATAATGCATGATCATATTGTTACCGAGTGGTAGATAAAGCATTTATCACACCACTCAGGTAATTTTCTATAAATAGGGCAACAAGAGCTCATTTCATTCACCATGTAAAAATGAGAAAACAACAGAGTGACCAAAAGAAAAAAGTTTTTAGATTGATACACAACATATTCAAAGGTGACCCGAACAAATTCCTAGCATCTACAATGAAGAGCATGTAAGTACCAAGACTTAATGAGCTCACAGTTAATTTACAGAATCCCTAATTACAAGAAATATGGTGTCCACATCATGAGTCACAAAGATAAAGAATGTGAAGGACAAGAATGTCTACCTGGTCAAGAACTCTACTTGTGAAGAGCCCAAGTATAAATTTTTCCTTGAGGTTGCTTCAAAACCCGATGACCAAGGAGTGTTCTAAAGAATGCCTCCTAGGTTTTTTCTAGTTGAAGACATCCGAGCATATATCCACTACAAGATTGTAGAAATAAGATATCTTGAGGTTGAAGAAGCTTACAAGAAGCTTTGCATAGATGGAAACCTTAAAGATGAACACAAATACATTGAGGTGAAAGGGTTAACAAATTCCCTAATGTTCCTGAAAGATTTCAAGACCCAGTGGATTTGGATAGTACTCAGCCGAGTACATGATAGGAAATGTGGTTGGATGAAACAAAACCAATCACTAAGGATGTGACTCACACAATAACCAGTTATCCAGTAACCGATAAGGCCAAAGCCCTAAAACATCCTTCTCATCCCGAGATTGAAAAAAATGATAGGTGTAGTATGGGATGATAGAGTTTTAAAGGTTAATTCCATCACTGACCCAGAGATGAAGTTTGGTGTATGTGTACTTGGATACAAGGTATTCCAAGCTAGCTGACTGAATAGTATTGCATGTGGAGCAGTTGACACTGCCTCTAAGATTGTAAAGAAGGGACTACAACATGACTTATTCGAGCTTCTTCCCATCTATTGATAATGTCAATTGGGACACAAATCGACCAATAACTACACAAATTGGTGAATATATTATGTCACTAGGGAAAAACTTCTCATCAATAATGGATGAATAGTTCACTACCTTCAAGGATAGAATGCAGAAAAAAATGAGAATACCTGCATAACTGGTTGAAAAGTATAAAGATGACATATGCTTCATAGTGGATACCAACACCACTTTATTAAAACCAGTTACATCGAGAACAACATAGTTACCACCAATTGATTATGAGATCAACATTGATCAAACTACAAAGGCTATTAAATCCCTAGTAAATGAAGCAGTGGACAAATCATTGGTCAGATTTGGCACTTATGAGGAAGCTAAGGCTAGAATCAAAACTGGCCTAGCAGTGAAGAAGATAGACCGAAAGAAGAATAAAATCATAAAAACACTTGAGAAGAAACTTTGGGTAGATGATAAAGATTCTAAAAATTGAGTGATTCTAAATCTACTAAGTCAGATGCACCACCAGCCAAGAAGGCAAAGGTAGTGAATGTGACAGCTACATCAAGAACCAAAAGTAAGACAACCAAAGATGCAGATTCACTATCGGTAAAGAAGGGTACAGTGAGGACTTATAAGAGAAAGCCTCAACTAGGAAAACAACAAAGAGGCAAAGAAGCAGATATATCAGAGGTAAAGAGGATAAGGAAGATATTGAGCAGGATGAGAAAGAACAAGGAGTTCAAACCTAAACTCTCAAAGTTCCTCACATAATTGATGAAGTAACAATCATCGACACTGGGAGCATATAACACCAAAATATAAGACAATGGCTAAACTTATCTCCCAGAGATCAGACTAAAATTGAAGTAACCATAATTAATGCAATGATTGCATACAAGTATGTACCAGTAAATTTCAATAAGCAAATGCCACAAGAACTTAGTGATAGAATATCAGAAAGGTGGACTTATGCATTGCATACAAAGAAACAGATAAGGGAAAGATCCCTAGTTACAATCATACCACCCGAGTCAGAAGTTGAAGAAATTGATGAAATTATGAAGAAGCATGCAAAGAAATTCTCTCCAAATATGAGAGCTTAAAAAGTACTAGAGGGCATATTAGTTGAGCTTGATACAGAAAGAAATGAGACTTGGAATGAAATATTCAATGCCCCTTAGTAGGTATTATCTCTTATCGAGAAACCACACTATGAAGAGAAAGATGCCACACCGAGCCCAGAACACATCTTCATAAATGATACCAAGGATGTCAATCCAATTGAATTAAAAATATAGGCAAGTAAGGCCATGGATGACATACCTTAGATTTTACAATCATTAGGAGATACAATAGATGTCACTATAATAGATATCTCTTAAGGTGATCCAGCAGATGAAGTAAAGGCAGATGAAGATTTCACAGTTGTCACTGGGAAAACCAAGGAACAAGACACAATAAGGGATGTTTCATAGGTAAATGTACCAGGTCATATACCTCTATTGATACAATCTATCAATATAATTACTAAAGAGAAGGAAAAGTCTCATGAGCCTGATGCAAACATACCAATAGACATAGGTGATGAACAAGGGAAATAGACTTATACAAATGAAGAGAATAAAGAAAAAAGTGGAGAGGAAAAAAAAGTGATGCCAAGGAAACCTAAGAAGCAACCAAAGATGCAGATACAAACAAGGTTGATGTACAAACATCTACTACTGAATAATAGGTCAATACTGAGCAACATAAAAAAGGAAGCACAAGAATTCACAAGTCCTAGAAAACACAAAACAAATATTATTGCATATTGTTCCTGACACTGACATTGATCAAAATGCTCCAATACTTTATCATTTAGCAGTTCTGACCGATGCCATTATGTCACAGAATGTAGATGCAGACAAGGTCATTGAGGAACGTGTTGAGTAGAAGTGTCAATACAAATTAACCGAGAAAATCAGCTAAGAAGTGGTAGAACATAAGGTAAAACCTTTTGAATTAGTAACTACAATGGAACCAATCTTATCAGAAGTAGTTAAACTAGTTAAAAATTTGTGCACAATAGAGCATTTCACTACCGAGCATAGTGAAAAGATAGCAAAGATCGATGAAGATTTTAAGGCTAGTGCACAAGGTCTCACAACTGAATAAAATGCATTCTTGTTGCATTATGAGAAGATTGTAGAAGCAAAAAGGTTAAAACTAGAACTTCAAAAGGATGAAAGCATAATCAGAGATGAGGTAACCAAGCTATAGGCTATGTTTCTCTTGAATCTCACACTGCTATTGAAACACATGAATTCGCCAAAAGCATTGATTTCCACCATAGAAATGTTTGTTACAGAAAGTATATATGACATGCACACCAGACTCACTTTAGAACACCTTCAAGAGAAATGGGAGAAGATAATGGTAGAAATTCAAAAATCCCATGCCCACATACTTGACAATTTGTAAGTATTACACCTTTGTCATTAATTTCAAAAAAGGGGGAAATTATATATGAAAGGGGGAAACTATATGTATATATGTATAAGGGGGAAAATGTACAAAAGGGGAAAATATGTAATAGGAAAAAGAGGGAAAATGCACAAAGGATAAACATGTACATACAGAGGCATGCACATAGGGGGAGTCATTGACAAGGTAAACACTTGGTGTAGATACTGAACATTTCAGTTTTTGATACTAATGCCAAAGGGGGAGATTGATAATCCTAAAGGATCATATTTTTCATTGGTATACTAGAAAATAGTTTTTAGACTATCAGTAACATGATCACCGAGTGACAACATTCAGTCAAGCACAATGGACACCAAAAATAGACAAGTTCAATGGTCACCAAAAATGTTAGTGCAAGTGAACACCGAAATCAATGAACACTGATATGCACTATCACCGACAGGAACTTTACAGAGTAAACCGAGAGCACATTTTACAGAGTAAACTGACAGACAGTTCAAAGACATCATCAAGTACAGACTATAGAGCAGACCAACCATGAGTCTACTGAGAGACAATTTTATTTATGAGAAATGTGGATCTGAGTTACATGTCAAATAAAATACTTGAGTTTTATAATTAGCTTTATGCTTAACTATAAAACCATTTCTTAAGGAACAAGTAAAGCATATTTAACTATTTAAATAATTTTAACTGATTGTAAACATGCAAACTAGGAGATCAAGGTCAAGTTGTAAACCTTTGATCATAGAATTTTTATTGTAAAGCGGGAAACCTAATTAGGTCAAAACATTGTATTAATAGATGTAGTAATCAATCAGAACATGATGATTGTAGTCGCAACAGACATCTATGGATCATACAGAGAGTTTCATGTAGGACACAAAAGACAAAATTTATTTATGAAGAACAAGATTCAAGGCTACTGAGCCGAACAGAGGTATTAATCAATCACTATAGGTGATACATATACATTGTGAACTTAAAGGATCTGTATTCAGAAATTCAAGATTGCATACCATCAGGTCAACAAGTATTTTTGATTACTCTCTAACAATTATAGAAAATAGAAGAAATCCTTTAAGAAGGTGGACTTAACAGTCTTATTGTAAATCTCCTAATCAAGTTCACACTTAACAATGTTGATAAATATCTTAACCGAGTAGACCTAGCAAGTTTAAAATGTTACTCCTAATAGGGTAAGATCATCAGAAGTGATCACACTTGTAGCCTTAACCAACACCTTCCATTCTGCAAATAGTGAAGCTTTGTGGGTTTCATCCCCACCATATTTTTTACCTTCTAACAGGGGTTTTCTGCATTACCAATTCTTGTGTCATCTACAACTACTTTTCATGAATGTTTACATGCAATTAAGTTTATGTTTTGATATTACATGCATAAGGTAGAAAATAAAAATGGTCGGTAAAGCAAGAAAAGATTACTAAGGGTTAATTGATAAAAAAATTTAAGGTTACAAATTCACCCCTCCCCTCTTAGTACACACCATTCCATTATTCCAACAGAGTTTCACTCCTACATTTATGACAAAATATATGTAGTTCGAAAAGAGAAACTGCCAATATAACATTAATGAGATAATTCTGAGGTTCATAGGATGTACAAAGTTTGAGAGGATATTTTTACACCATCAATACACTTTCTCAAAATTAAAATTGTGTACATATAAAGTATACCTTCATGAAATTAGTTTGAAATCTATCAATTCTATGGAAAGATAATCTAAATTTAATCAAAGAATAGACAAATAAGCAATAAGAATTCTATGGTTCTCTAACTAAGCATGCTAATGAAGCTTTCAGCCTTAATCTCCATTAGTGACAGTCCTAGAATGAGAAAATGATGTTTGATAATGCCTAATCTAGCTCTAAAATTCTCAAATTGTAATGGAATTCATTCAATCTTGATCTCAAAACTCACTATTATGCTCACAAATTCTATGATCTTAAATAATTTCTCTATAGTGTAGATGTAATTTCTCATGAATGTCTAGGAGTCTTAATACTCTAAAAATGCTTGGTATTTATAGGATTTTTCAAGGGTAGGAGGTAGAGTTAGGTTGATCATGATCAAAATTTGGTTGAGTTGAAAGCTTTCAAATGGAGAGACCATTTAAATGGTGGTCTCAAAGGTTGGGAAAAAGAGACAAATTGGGTGGTGAGGATGTAGAAGGGTTAAATGAGTGATCAAGCTTGCAAAGTTTCGAATGATCCATGTGCTTTCAATCCTTGATTCTAATTGGCTCTTCAAATTCTTGTCTCCTTTGTTGAAAGAAATAAGGATTTAATTAATTAAATTAGCCATGTAAGAGAATAGGTTGATTTTGATTTTTGATTTAAACTATACAATTAATTGATTAAGTTAATTACATAGCTTTGATTAATCCCTTTTAGGCTTATATTTAATTAATTGATATATTTATTAATTAATCCTTTGATTTGATGTGATTTATTCCCTTTTGATTTGAAGAATTTCCATTTGATTTTATAAGTGCACCTGACCAAATTTAGGTGTCTACAAATGCCCCTCTTTGAATTGATGTGTGAAGCGCATTGATTCAAAAAAAATTGATGTCCTGATTTGATTGGCTGATGATGATTGACTGATTTGATTAAATACCTGATGTGAAACCTTGATTTGATAACTTGATGTTTGATGAACTGTTTGATGAAAAATTCTAATGTGAAAAACTGATGATGGACAATGCAAGAATGCCCCACTGATAGTAAATTAAAATTTTAGTACCTCAGATTTCTCTTCTTGCGAAACTTGTGATAAAAAAATTCATGTTTTGACCATATAATGCCCCCTCGAAAATGAAAATAAAATTGATTATCAGAAAAAAAATGTTGAAAAAATGAAATTACTAGGTCAATTCTGATTTTATTTCTAAAAAACTAGATGAAAAATTGATCACAATATGCCCCGATGATGAAAAATGACAATTTTAAGGTCAAAAAGGGTGAAAAACTCTTGAAAATTAGGTCAAAAAGTATAAATAGAAGTAAAAAGTTCATTTTTACTATTCATTTTCACTTTTTACCCCACATTGTTGCTTTGAGCCATTTGGAGATTCTAACGATGCTGATCCCCATTCACGAACATCGGTTCGAGAGGGGGGGAAATTCTAGAGACCAACCGAATATGGACCTCCGGTGAGTGATTCTAACCTCCTTGTGCATTTATTACTACATTTAATGCTTTCGATTATTCATTTCACACATAATTAGGTTTTTTTATGAAATTTTAGCCAAGTTACATGTAGTATATGTAAAGTGTCACATAGTAGTTTAAAATTATGCATCTGCATGTTTAAATGTCCCGTAAAAAAAAAATGACACGTAGGCATACTCTAATTTAACATGTAGTATAGGTTAAGTTTCATATACAAAACTCTAAGTTAAACCCTAGATTTAACTTACGCATACAACCCATAAAGTCACGCATACATTGAGAAATGTCGTGTACTAGGAAAAGTAACACCTATGAGTTATAAAATGTCATTTATGATGTGTAAAGTTACATGTAAGCCAAAATGATGCATATACAATCTTAAATAGCACATACACATAGGAAAAATGACACTTGGATGAAAACAATGAAAAACCTTGATTGTTTTTTATTGTCTCTAATAAAATGAATACCAGATTGTTTGCCAAGATAAGTAGATTGGATTTAGTAATGAAACCAAGTATTTAGCATGTTAGGATGATCAATTAGATGGATGTTTGAAATATCAATCAGAGAGGTAGGATAGGATAAACTTATGTATTTTCCCCTTTTCATGATATAGAGTTAGGAAAAATAGTTGATATTGCTCAAAAAGAGCGATAAGTTGATTTGATGATTGATTGACGTAAAATAATCCACTTGACTAATGATACTAATTGAATTGACTTGATTTGAAAAATAGATACCATTCTAGAAGTTATATGTTCGGGGCCTACCAACGTGGCTCGCAGATATGGTATACCACTTATCGAATCACAAGAGATGTGTGATCAGTAGATGTGGTCTGTTTTACCTCCTTGAGTTATCTTAGTTCTAGATGAACCGAGGACTACTTACATCTATGGCAAAGCGATGATAATCTGACCATAACACCTTTCACCTTCCATTAAGAGAAATGACTATCATGCTAGAGGATGTGTATAGGCTATTGAGGATCCCAACTTGAGGAGAGGGGGTGTATTACAATTAGGTTTATGATGGCAATGCATGCAGAAGGGTCTTCGTTGATCCTACTATTGGTGATGAGAGTATTACATGGGCACAATTTATGTCATTTCCTCCACTTCCTACAGTCTTGGGCTCATTTATTGGTGGAGTATTATTAAAAGATTGACGAGGTCATGGATTTGCAGTAGGTTGGGGTTGCATCATTGAGGATATGATCACTCATCCACAAATATTTAATTGGGGTTCCTATGTACTAGCACAGTTGTATCATGAGTTGCACCATGTTGTTTACGGAGGTAGTGTTGTGTTATCAGCAGGAGCTATGCTTTTACAGTTATGGACATGGGAGCATATCCCTATTTTGAGGCTAATTTCTACCAGGTAGAGAGATCCCAGATGGCCGTATGAATACTTGTATGGTGGCATGGTTTTCTAGCCTCAGCTGGACAAGTTAGATTTTTGGAGACATATGCTCACTACTACATTTGATACCTCTTTTTGACGGCTATGCATCGCAATTACAACACTACTCCGTCAAGAAAGTGACACAGACCGGTGTTGCAGTTTTGGTGTCAGAATCACCAATGGTGGTTATGTCTATCATTATTGTGATGGTCATGACCATCACAATACGCACCGACTATGAGGGTTAGTATGTTTTCATTACACATTATGAGTGTCACTAATATGATGGGTATGTGAAGGACATGTCGTATATGTGACATCCAGCTATCGGACTATTCTGACATCTGGACATTGCATGTAGTGTTTTGGCATCATTTGTCCAATGAATATTGTCACAATTATGACAGTATGCTATGTTTAAAAAAAAAATGTTTTTCATGTGCATGGAGTGGGACCTTAAAATATTGAGCTTCTATTTGTTTCAAGAATAGTTTAACATTCTCTACTTAATAGGGCCAACCACATGAAGGTGGAAGCTCATCTGGCACCTCCTAGGAACCTCTTATGACCCTTTAAGACACTTTAAGATCTCTAATATATAATCTTAGAGATCATAAAGGGTCATAAAGGGTCATAAGGGATCTTGGGACACAACACTTGAGAAACATAAGTGTAGGCATCATGGTCATAATTATTTGGAGACACAACATAATTGAGTGGTATACCTAGACGATGCAATGCAACCACTACCCCTCCAGTTCTAAGTTGGCACTACAGGATCCAAAAACCATAAATAAGGAATAAATTTAGAGAGTGAAGGAGGAGGGCCATAATGACCAAAATAATGTAGGGATCTTATATTATTTTTTTCATTACGACCCTCCTCTTCTCTCTAAATTTATTCCTTATCTATGGTTTTTGGATCCTGCAGTGCCAACTTAGAACTAGAGGAGTAGTGGTTGTGTTGCATCATCTGGGTATACCACTCAATTATGTTGTGTCTCCAAACAATTGTGACCATGATATCTATATTTATGTTTCTTATCTATTGTTATATCTACATTTATGTTTCCTAGCTATCGTGTTTATGTGCATGTTATTTATGTGTTTGGATTCTCCCCCTCACATCCAAAATAAGATTTTCCCACTCTGAATCGAGAATGCACATGCAGCTGCATAGAATATATAGTGTTAGAAGGCCCCAGATGGGCATAAATTCAATGTATAATTATGGTCTTAAATAGATAAAGTGGAATTGGAATTTCAGCAAGTCTGGGAAAATTTTGTGCCTACATTTATGTTTCTCAGTTGTTGTGAGATTATAAGTTTTCTAAAGAACGTGTCGCATCTATGTGGAACTTCATAGGATCATCACCAAAGGGGGTTCCAGATCAGAGAACTCCCTTTCACTTAATAATTATGAAGCCATCAATGGTATACTAATTTTTTAGGATTGTAATTTTTGATTGATGGCTTCAAATTACCAAG
>MU225240.1:1408991-1449673 GCA_018584345.1 Thuja plicata | reverse complement strand
CTTCATTGTGACCATGGAAGATACTCATAGTAGTGTAGTCATCATTAGCGCAAGATAGCTTGAACACCTCCCACGCCTCCACCATTTTATTTCCAAAGCCAGCTCTATTATCAAAAATTGAGCCAAGCCTGACAAAGATAATGTTTGGATTGAAGGTCTGAATCCCCTGCACAACTTTTTCTGAATTGTTGGAAACAACCACATGCTTAACCATCTTCAAGACCCATTCTAATCAACCGGTAACTTCAAAGAGAGTAGAAAATACTAGTTTATAGATCACCCCATCGTGTACATAGGAGCCAACAATATTATGTTTGAGGAGGTAGAGAATAGCATGTTTGATGTCATCATCACGCACATTAAATAAACTGGAGAATTGTTCTTCCAAGGAATCCAAATGAAAACATTCAATACTAAATGTTCTATCCATTGAGAATACCTAAAACAAAGTAACAATAATGAAATAGTGAATAAGTATGCCAAAAAAATGAATAAGTGGGAAAAATACATTAATCCAATAAAAAATACATTACAAATGCCAAGCTCGCGGTCTCAATGAAATAAACAACGTATAAAATAATATATGGTGCACACAACAGCAGCAAGAATACAATGAAAGCAATAACATTGCATGATTCCCGAAGCTCAAGGGAAAAATACATTGATCCAATAACAACAAATACATTACAAATGCCAAGCTCATAGAATCAATAAAATAAATAGTGTATAAAACAATATATGGTGCACAATAGAAGCAAGCATACAATGACAACAATAACATTGCATGATGCCTGAGCTCAAGGGAAAAATACATTGATCCAATAACAACAAATACATTACAAATGCCAAGCTCACGGTCTCAATGAAATAAACAGTGTATAAAACAATATATGGTGCACAACAGCAGCAAGCATAACACTGAAATTGTTTAAGAAGCTGACTGATATTTCCAGAATTTATGGAGGAAAGAGTACCAAACACTGGAAAGCGAGACCAGAGGATTGACAAGGTTGCTTTGGAAAGCAAAAAAGAGGATTGACTATTGGATAAAAATAGTACTTTGGAGAAAACAATTGTTGGTTTGCTCGTCTGTTATAGAAAATTCAAATAGTATAGGCATATATAAGAGGATGAACATAAATAATAAGGGTACCCAACATTGCCTAAAGTGATGAATTTTTGACCCAGGTATGAATCAAGTTTGCTCATGTGATGATCCAGAACCTGCAAAGAAAAGAGAGATGGGGGTTACATCAAAAAGATCTAAGCAATGAATGGCATCCTATTACTAATCCTCATCTACAATTATTCATGTGCATAGTGAAGGCATATGGTCTGAAAGAAAAACCATGCTACAGGACATGTGCACTCAGAATAATTGCATAAAGGAAAGAAGATACCATATTTTTCCTCATGAAATGATCACAAATGGGGAGTACCACATAGTGAATATCAACAGAAAAACAAATAAAGAGAGATCAAACACTTCACACAATGCCTTGAAGGTAATAGCAACGATGCCATAGCTCTCAAATCTCACAGGTCATCAAGCATTCCATATGAAAAGATGTAAACAATGCCAGTATTAGACAATGAGCTAATAAACAATGCATGATGCCCTAGCTTGCAGCCCATGAGCCATCAAGGCATTTCCCCATGAAATGATCATCGACGAGGAGTACCACATAGTGAATATCAACAAAAAAATAAATAAAGAGAGATAAAACACTTCAGACAATGCCTTGAAGGTAATAGCAATGATTCCCTAGCTCTCAAATCTCGCGGGTCATCAAGCATTTGAAATGCAAAGATGTAAACAATGCCAGTATTAAACAGTGGGCTAATAAACAATGCATGATGCCCTTATTTGCAGCCCATGAGCCATTGAGACATTTCCTCATGAAATGATCATAAACAGGGAGTACCACATAGTGAATATCAACTGCAAAACAAAAAGAGAGAGATCAAACACTTCACATAATTCCTTGAAGGTAATAGCAATGATGCCCTAGCTCTCAAAGCTCATGGGTCATCAAGCATTTGAAATGCAAATATGTAAACAATGCCAGTATTAAACAGTGAGCTCATAAACAATGCATGATGCCCTAGCTTGCAGCCTATGATCCATCAAGACATTTCTAGTATTAACAATGCCAATATTAACAATGCCAACAATGTCAGTATTAACAGTCATATTTTTCCATTAAATCAACAAATGTCATCAAAATAAATTTGATTTAATGAGAATACAAATCTTGAATGCCTACCTGATCAAGTCATGGCTACCATATACGAAGATTCCAATCATCCACAGTTAGGCACCCTTCGCGCTAAATTAGAAATGAGCCTTTCTTTTTCTTTTTTATTGTTTATAATCATGCAGGTGTCGCAATTCTGACACTACCATTGCTATTATGATAGCATCAAGGCACTTGAAAAAAAAACACAAAAAATACACAAATGGTAGTGTCGTCGCAAATTGGCGTCAAAATTCAACCCCAAATGTTGTAGTGGCTCAAGTATATTGATCAAGTCATATGGATACCACATCTAGGATTTGAGGTATGGTGAGAGGATGATGATGATTTTCCCTACATGTTTTTAATATGATGGATGATAGGTCAGTCACCACTAGATATCGATAGATTTTTTTGTTACAAAGTATCTCGATAGTATGGAAGGATTTACAACATACCTCAAGGTTTGAAATTATACGTGCGATTCTAGGTTGAGAGAATGTGGGGTGCTTAGGTTGATTTTAAGTATTCCTATGATTAGATTGATAGATTAGTATATATGTAGTGGGATATGTGTGAGCATATAGAAGATGCTAGGATGTTGATAGATTATGCACAGTGGTTTGCTTGAAATAGGTTCCCTCGGTTCACTAATCCTAGTGAGCCGATTCCTGACATGGATGATCCTTCTAATGATGATGGTGGTGGTGGTAGTGGAAATGTAGGTGGGAGAGTACAAAGAGTACAAATAGGTCCATGGATTCAGAGAGATCCTCAGCAAGCTAGAGGCATAGGTAGAGGAAATGTAGGCCCATGGATGAGGGGTGGTCATGTGTGAGGGAGAGGAGGTGGTTATAGGATGAGACCAATACAGCCAGAACTAGCAGCGGTATGGGGATAATGATGACAGGGAGTGGCCAGATAGGCTCAAACACCTATTTCTAGATAGGTTCCTCTATAGGGAAAAGCTCCTCCACAAAGACAGGTTCCTCCACAAATTGTTCCACAGGTACATATTGCACCACAGGTTCCTCTTGCACCATAGGATCCATAGGAAATAGACACCTTGACACAAGATGTTAGGACCTTATAGGCTAGGATGATAGTGATGAGTGGTTAGATTTATAAGTGCTTATGGTTGTAAGAAACTCTGTCTCTGGTTCAAATACTTTGAAATTTGATGAAGTTGTTAGTTTTATCATAAGCAAGGAAATGCGATATAAAATCACAGGTGAAACTTCAACCTTATCAGGTTCTACTTTAAACATGGAGAACAGAGGAAGAATAAGTGAAAGAGGAAAAGACCCTTTGTGTGACAAGTCACGAGGGAAGTCAAAGAAAGGGTGTTCTCAATCTAAAGGAAAGAAATATTGCTAGTATTGTGGAAAGCCTGGTTACCTGAAGAATGACTGTTGGTCTTGAAAAAAAAAAAAGGAGACGTAAATGAATATGACAGTAAGGAAGATAATGTTGCAAGTAATAATTTACAAGATGCTTTAATATTTTGTTTGGATAATGTTAATGATTTCTGGGTAATTGATTCTGGGGTTTCATTCCATGCTACACCCCATAGAAAATATTTTCAAGATTATGTTCAAGGTGATTTTGGACAGGTATATTTTGGTGATGATGAGCCTTGTCCTATTGTTGGAAAAGGGAAAATAAAGATCAAGTTTCCAAATGGAAATGACTGGATACTACAAGAGGTAAGGCATATCCCTAATTTAAGAAGAATTTTAATTTCTGCAAGACAACAAGGTAGTGAAGGCTGCATAGTCATGTTTACAAACAATGTCTGGAAGGTCACTAAAGGTCCATTAGTAGTAGCTAAAGGTACGAAGATAGGCACATTATATCTATGTACTAGTAACACTTATTCTACATTAGTTGCTTCTGATAATGTTAATGCAGGGAAAGCTACTATAGATGTTTCAAGAATAGATTCAAAAATGTGGCACCATAGGCTTCGGCACATGAGTGAGAAAGGGGTGAAAATCCTTCACTCTAAAAATCTCTTGCCAGGACTAAAAAATATTGATTTAGAGTTTTGTAAAACCTTTGTTTGTGGTGACAGAAAAGAGTCATATTTCTCAGATTTAGGAAAGAAAAGAAGAGTGAGAAGTTAGAGCTAGTGCATTCATATGTATGGGGAATGGCTCAGGTATCATCTCTTGGTGTCTCTCATTATTATGTTATTTTTAAAGATGATTCAACCAGGAAAACATGGGTATATTTCCTGAAACAAAAATCTGATGTTTTGAAACATTTAAGAAATGGAAAGGTTTGGTTGAGAATGAGATAGGAAATAAGTTGAAGTGTCTTAGATCCGATAATGGAGGTGAGTATTGCAGCACAACCTTTGAAGATTACCGTTCTATCAATGGAGTTAGAAGGAAGAAGAGAGTTCCAGGAACCCCACAAGAAAATGGTGTGTCAAAAAGAATGAATAGGAAAATCATGGAACGTGCAAGGAGCATGAGATTTCATATTGGACTGCCCCTTCAATTATGGGAAGATTTTTTAAACACTATAGTCTATTTTATAAATAGAGAACCTTCAGCCCCTTTGGATGGTGGTATTCCAGATGAATCATGGACTAGTAAAAAGGTAAATTATTCATTTTTGAAAACTTTTGGTTGTGAATCTTTGTCCATGTTGATAAAGAAAATAGAACCAAGCTTGATGATAAATCTCAAAAATGTACCTTCATTGGATATGGAGTAGATGACTATGGTTATCAGTTATGGGATTTTGAAAATATTAAAATAATTAGAAGTAGAGATGTTATATTCAATGAGAAAGTCATGTACAAACAACAATTGTAGGAAAAGAAGCATGAACAGGTCAAACAAGAATATGTGGTGTTGGATGAGACTCCTAAAAATGAAATTCCGCTAGTACCTAATGCTCAGCAACAATAGGTTATCCCTTAAACTCCTTTAAGTGTTAGACATTCAACAAGGTCAAGTAGACCTCCTAAAAGATTTTCTCCTTCTTTGTATTCCATTTTATTGACTGGTTCTAGTGAACCAGAAGAATATGAAGAAGCAATGTAGGTGGATGCTAAACAACAGTGGAAGTTGGGCATGAAAGAGGAGATGGACTCCTTATTGAAAAATAAAACTTGGGACTTAGTCCCTTTGCCTAAAGTAAAAAGAGCCTTGCCTAACAAATGGGTTCATAGGCTGAAGGAGGAAGATGGAGGAAAGAAAAGGTATAAGGCGAGACTTGTGGTAAAAGGTTTTGTATAGAAAAAGGGTATATATTTTGATGAAATATTCTCCCATGTTGTAAAAATGACTTCAATTAGAACTGTACTAAGTCTTGTGGCTGTAGATGACTTGCATCCTGAACAACTAGATGTCAAAACAAATTTTCTCCATGGATATTTGGAGGAGGAAATTTACATGCAGTAACCAGAGGGATATGAGGTCAAGGGTAAGGATAATTTAGTGTGGAGATTAAGGAAGAGTATGTATGGCCTAAAGCAGGCACCCCGCTAATTGTATTTAAACTTTGATAGTTTTATGGCTGAACAAGGTCACCATAGATGTAATTCTTATCACTATGTATATTTTAAGAGATTGGATAATGGGAGTTACATTATCATTTTACTCTATGTCGATGACATGCTTGTTGTTGGGTCCAATATGAAACAAATAAATGAACTTAAACAGAAATTAGCAAGGTCATTTTCTATGAAGGATTTGGGTGTTTCTAAGCAAATCTTGTGTATGAGGATTACATAGGACAAAAAAAATAGAATCTTGAATTTGTCCCAAAGTGAGTATATAAAGAAGGTGTTGAAAAGATTTAATATGAAGGATGCAAAAGCAGTCAGTACACCTTTGGCTAGTCATTTCAAATTGAGTAAGGAAATGTTCCCAAAGGAACAAGAAGAGGTAGAAAAAATATCTAACATCTTGTATTCATCAGTTGTTTGTTGGAAGTCTGATGTATGCAATGGTATGTACACAGCCACATGTTGCTCATGGAGTGGGGGTTGTCAGCAGGTATATGAGAAATCCAGGTATGGAACATTGGAATTCTTTCAAATGGATTCTTTGATATTTGAGAGGTACTACTACAAAGGAATTATGTTTCATAGGATCCAATTCTACTCTAAATGGATTTGTTGACTTTGATCTAGTAGTAGATATTGAAACAAGGACGAGTACTACAGGGTATGTTTTCATTGTAGGGGGTACGACAGTCAGTTGGATTTCTAGGTTGCAAAAGGTTAATGCACTTTCAACCACTAAAGTTGAGTATGTAGCTGTTACGGAAGCTAGCAAGGAGATGATTTGGTTATAATATTTTCTGGATGAATTGGGTTAGAAGCAGGAAGATTTCCCATTGTACAGTGATAGCCAAAGTTACATTCATCTTGCAAATATTTCTACTTTTCATTCAAGGACAAACCACATACAGCTCAAGTACCATTTTACATGGTCTCTTTTGGAGGATGGCCAATTATGGCTTGAAAAGATTCACACAAGTGACAATCCTGTAGACATGTTCATGAAGGAATTCCAAATGGGAAGCTAGTTTCTTGCTCAGATTCTATTGGGCTTCTGGACTGATGATCATGGAGTTAATACACATCAAAGTCTTTTATCCAGTGGGATTTACATGTACTACATTGTCGTCTGGTTTCAATCTCCAAGTGGGAGATTATTTGGTGTGGAGCTTGATTAGTCTCCAAGTGGCAGATTGTTGATATTGTGGTGACTGATCATGTAGTGGTTGTTGATATTATGGTGACTTCTCATCTAGTAAAAATTTTTTGTACTATTTTAGGGAAAAAGATTTTCTTTTTCAGGAAAAAGAAGACCGGCATTGTAAAACCCTAAAATGGTCAATTTTAGAGGTTGCCCTAAAATGTATGTTATAAGAGGTTGAGATGCATAATGCATTGTGATGTTGGTGTACTATTTTTTGTATAATAAGAAAGGTTGGATGGTTGTGTAGGTGGATGTAGCCTAGGTTTTGGGTGAACCACATTAAATTTTTGTGTTATCTGTGTTCAAATTTTTTCTTCTTTTATTTCTGCATATAATTGTTTAATCTTATATTTTTCTGGATCTATCAAACCCTAACACACTTTTTATTCCATTCCTAAGGACATACCAAGAAAGGTGGGTAAGATATCAATCAAAGACAAAGGGTATGGTGACTACAACAATGAAACTCTAGAATTAGTGTTATTCAAATGTCCGCCAATGACATTTTTTAAATAGGGAGACATAAGTATAGAAAATCCCTTTGATCCAAACATCAAAACTTGGTTATATCAATATCCTCAAGAGAAACCTCAAGCATAAATATCTTTTTCACAAAATGGAGTTGGCTATACTATGCTTGAAAAATATGGATATGATGGTAAGACTGGTCTAGGGGAAAGACAACAAGGATTGATGGAATTTTTTTTATCACCAACTCAAAGGAAGAAAAGAGGGTAGGATATGGTCAAAGTGGAACCAGTGCAACCATCCAAGATATACCAATAGACTGATAATAGATTGCAGAATTAAATAGGAGGGAAAATTTAGAACATGACCCAATCAGCAGTATACTCTAGCAACTAATTACCATGACTATGAGTGGTTATCCCTCCATAACTTTGAGTTGCCTATATCTGATTATTCCCCTCAATCCAATAGTACCATACACCTTAATTAAATGTTTGACCAAATGAACCTAGAAGATCAACCTTGTATCGATAAGCATGTCGATGTCAACTCTTTAGGTGGTGCATCTACTTCCAATTCCAAGTTTGTTGGAACTATCACTACGGTTCCGTTCACCCAAACTAAGACATCCTCCCACACAGACTTTTTAGGTCTATTAAAATTTATGCTTCAATGGAGTTCCTTTGGCATCTTTCTGCAAATTTTTTAGATCTGGTTCTTAAACCCTATGAGCCATCTTTAAACCATTGGTTCATTTTAGTCCAAAAAACCCTAAGTATCATGCATTTCTTATAAAATGGTGTTAATTTTTGATCACTTAGGTCATTTTTATCCCATGGGTTTTAATTCATTGGGGAGGCCATATCATCTCCTAAGTTGTATTTCCTAGTGTGACCCTTTTAAATATTTCCTAAAGTCCTAGGTCCCGCAGTGATTTTTATTCCTTTAACACATCTGTCAAGTAGGTCCCTTTTCATCTAGCAGTTACTGTGATCCCTTGATCACAAGATGTAGCTACTTTATCCTTCAAGGCATGGAGCTTCATTTTCATGTTTCCTTCTCAGATATGGCAGGCCCTTTTCCTTCTGGGTCTGTAGTGATGATCGAGATCTATCATATTTCATTTGATCCAACGACGAGCATTATTCTGCAATCAACATATGCACATCAGTTAAGCCATCATGGAAATGTGATTGAGTGCCACATCAAAAGTGGTTAGCGCTAAAGGGCATAAGCAGTGAGTGGTTTAGATTTTATCATGTGGCTAGTGCTATCCTTTGAAGAGTATATGATTATTGAATATCCATTGAGGCATTGTACCTAAGTGCCATCTATCCATTCTGAGATTATGAGGTTAGCATGTTCTAAATTCATCGATGGGATTTTTCACCTTTGGATTTGTTTTCATCACATGGTGCACATGTTTTCGACATCAAGACCTATAGGAAGGATAATATTCAAGGGTTCATGACAGGATGACACGTGGACATAGTTAGCGTGTTTCCAAAACATAAAGTATGATCATATCTTTTTGATCTAATGGTTGTCATTATTCCTTGATGTGAAGATGCACAGAGATTAGTCTTCAAGGCTTCACACTTTTACACCATGTAAAAGTTGGCAGGACTAGGTTATGACTATAGTTAAGTTAATGTTCTAATAGATCAAGGAAGATCTAATGGTGCATGTAAAGCCTCAAAGGGAAGATGGTCCATTTTTATTCATCAAGGCATCGCGCCTACATGCCACATTGTGTCTTAGATCTTGGTCAATTCTGAAAGTTAATGTTAATAAGTGATCAAATATTTTTGATCTTTTGGATGGTGCTATCCTATAAGGCTCAAAGATAAAGGATGTTATCCATCATGGGTTCACAACAAGCGAACATGAGGAAAGGTGGTTGAGCTAAAGGAGGTTAATCTACGGTTAGGTTTGTCTTGATCATGTAGTGGGCATAAAGCCTTGAAGAAAAGGTGACCAAAGGATACTAATTGAGGCATCACGCCATGGTGCCACCTTTCTTGATCTGACGATGGGTCTAATTTTTCAAAAAAGATAAAGGTATGGCAGGTTTGACTTCATCGGACAGCCAGCACTTTCCCTCAAACAGAAGATGCATGATGGATATTCTTTGTGAGTTTATGACTTGGTGATGCATTTCCAAATCAGATCTTGGCTTGTGGTTATATTAAAAGAAGATCAGTGACTATGTTTTAAAGTGTGAAAAGGTTTAAATATGGGTCATTGATGATGGATTATGTGCCACCTATAGCCGTTGAGATCATATTTTCAAATATTTAATTTAATTCTAAAGGTTTCCAAGCCATGGTGTCATGTTCCAAGTTGTAGAGAAGTAGTTGGATCAATCTGATTTCTTGGATCACATTTATGCAGTTGTGGGATGATATAAAGGATAAAGTCGGATAGCTCAAAATAATTTTCTATTACATTTATGTTGTGAAGTGATTCTTTGGGTTTCTAATTAGATTTGTAAATTTTATGTAACCCTTAGATGCTGTCATGTCTCCTCTGCATTAATCTTGGATTTTCATCCAGAGGTCAATGGAGTTTATAGATCAGATGGTACATAGAATGGAGTGAAGAAGAAAGGGTTTCAAATTGATGTCAGAATAGTTTAGTGATTGGAGGAGTTATTTCTTTGTAACTTTTTTTTTTCCCTAACCCTTAATTATTTATGGCTTGGTGCAATCCCTGTTTCTATAAAGGGATTTCCATGATCATTTAGTAAGAGCTGGAGAATTTGGAAATTATAGGAAAGCATTAGGATGCATACTTGTTTCTAGTCAAGAATATAGAAAATTTGTTTTAAGACTGTATCATAATAGAAAAAAAAGTTTTATGATCTTTTGCATGTTATTAAAGGGTATATTTCCTCAGTTAAACTGATACAGAAACTTGATTCATCATACTTAATATAAGATTTCTCATATTTAAGTCTCTCCTTGGTGTTTATATTTTGAGTTGTGAGATTTCTAACTCATTGAATAGAATTTATTTATGCATATGTTTTTATTCCTTAGCTTTGATCTAGGATCAAATTAAATGCTTTGGATATGACATAGGCTCATTTGGTTTATCTACATAAGGATATTGTAAGAAGTGTATGGTTTGGGTTACTTGTGTTTATGGTTATGAGTCTTTTCTAGTAGGTTGGTTTCAGTTTTCAATATTTGGATTTAGATATTTCCCAATGGATAAGGCACTGATCAAGAACTAGTACATTCTATAGTGATATATGTCTGATTGAGTTTGGTTATATTCTGAAAAGTTTAAATCAAAACCATTTCCAAAGTTCTTTCATATTTTGTGGTTGTTGGTTGTATGTCCTACATGGTAATAGAGAGTCAATATATGTGTGTTTAACATTTAGTAGTTTCTTACCATTATCTATTGTTTAAAATCTAGAGTTATAAGGATTTATAAAGAGTTTTATGTTGAGCTGGATTAGGTGTACCCACCTTGGTTTTGCAGATCCAGAAGTGTAGAGGGAATTCTTGTCCCTATAGTTGGTCTAGTTACCTTGGAGATCTTCCCATACTTGTAGCTAACCACTCTTAAAATCAATCTCAAGGTACAGTGGTAGCTTTCAAAGCATAAATTCTTTTAAACACCAACAAAATGGGGACTCTACTAGGGAGATGCAGAATATTTTCATAAATGACCAGTAAGTTGATCATTGGAATCATATAGTTACTCTTGTTTATCACCTTGTGTTTATCCTTTGTTTTGTGAGTTTACTTATTGCATTATTCATATAAGGTTAGTAATATATTTCCCAACTTGTTTTGGGTGGTGACTCTGAGAAATATCTGTAGGAGTGTTGAGTAACAAATATTATTTTATACACACTTTCTCAATATGAGTAATAGAAATACTAGATCTTGGGTGAGAAGTCATCCTGAAGAAAAATGGGAAGATGGGATTCCAACTACCTCTAAAGCTCATCACCCAAGGAAAGGAAGGAATAACATGAGTATCACTCAAAATGAGAGACAAGAGGAGAACACTAGAGTAGAAGAGCCAATCCAACACAGACATAAAGGAAATGCATCAGAATATGAAGAGGTTGTAGACTTGGGATTGGGTGCATATGGAGATTATTGTTCTCCTAATGAGATAGGGGTTTCAGAATCTAACACTACTCTCCTAGATTTTGAAAGTATGGCTGAAGAAATTTCTGAATTGGACAGAGAATCCAGGAGTAGATTGCCATCAGACAACAAAGAGAAAAGGAAAGAGAAAATAAGATAAGACAAGATTAGATAAGGGTTGAATAGATGAAGCAGTAATTTCTAAACCTATAGGCAATGAACTATGTTCAAGAACCTGAGAGGGTTGAAAAAAAGCCTATCATTTGCAAACTTTTTGTTACTCAATAGCCTAAGAATGATGGAAAGTAGAGGATGACAAGAGTTAAAATAAATGAACCTATGAGTCATAAGGTTCTAGTGGATCAAATGTGTAAATTAGACACTGACCTTGAAAGGGCTATAATGGAGAAATAAATTATAGCTAAAGAGCTTTAGAAAGAAGAATTGGAAGTTGTTTCTTTAGAGATGAAGAAGAAGGTTTATTTTCTCAGGAAATCTACTAGGCCTTCTCATGCTAGTGCTGAGGTAGCTACAACATCAAATGCTAGGGAATATAATTCTCAGATTGATAATCCATTTCAAAGGAGATCGACCCATGGAGAAAGGTACAAACAAATTTCTTTTCTTGGTATTCTTGGCTATCCTAATGCAGTTCTAAATTAAATTGGAGATAGACTTCCCAAATTTTCTGGAAATAATGCCATTACTTGTGACCAGAATTTAAATAATTTTATTGATATGATGGATGTCTATGAGATTGTAGATGAGGGTGTATTGATGAAACTTTTTTTTCAATCTCTAGTTGAGGATGCTAGGGATTGGTTTAGAGGGTTACCTTATGATTCTGTGCGGTCTATGGATGAACTAAAGGATTATTTTAAGGAACAATATGGTGAAATACAAATGAGGGATTCATGTTGAATGAATTCAATAATATCAAGAATTCAAATGAGGATGTTGTTGAATTCAACATAAGATTTCAAAGGGCCCTGCATAAAATTTTTCAATTTATGAGGCTTGATGATAAGGTGTGTCTTACCACCTACCTAAATTCTTTTGATTCTAAAATGGCATACCTTCTTAGAGACAAGAATCCTAGAAACATCAGAGAAGCTTATAAGATGGTTATTAACATTGAGACTAATAGAAGAGTATCAGGAAAATTGGGTAGAAGGGAAGAATGGAAGCCTTCTAGGAAAGAATCAGATAGGTCTTCTAATGTGAAACCGAAAGAGGAGGTTAATATGAAGAAAATTCTAAGTGTCATAAAGGATTTTAATACTAGAGAAAATAAGAATACTAGATCTCCAAGAAATGATAGGTCGTTCACTAGAAATTTTAATCAGAAACCAAGAATGCAAAATTGCCCATATACCACCCAGTGGAAGGATGGGAAACCTATTCTCCCACAAAGGATAGACAAGCCTGATGATAAGACTCTTGATCCCATGCAAAGAAGATCTATTAATGTATGTGATGATCTTTCATTGTGTATAGCTTGTTATTCCCCACACAATCTTGACTATTATGTTGTTTCCTTGAATATATCTGCAAATGAAGAAAAAATAAAAGGCGGAAAAGAAGATGAATTATATGATGAAAATGGTTGTGAAATTACTTTTTCACACTTTAGGGGTGAAGAAGAATCTGATGATGAAAATTAAAACAAAGATATGTTTCCATCTGATGAATAAGAAGAAGATATTAATGACATAAGGTGTAATGTTGCAAGGGGTAAGGAGCCTATTGTATTAAGAAGACCTTCAGATGAAGAGATTGCACAAATCACTATAGACATATATACTCAAGAAATGAGTAATTATAATTTGAGAAATAGAATAGTTGGTAATGCAGATGGAAAACTAGCTAGTATTTTTATTAAGGAAACCAAAGCAGACACTAAGCAGAGACAAGAAAAGGAAAAACTTGTTGAGGGTGTCAAAAAAATAAATGTTAGGAAAGAGGAGAAATCTAATAGTCCAAATGTTGTCTAAAAGGTAAAAATAAAGATGCTAGAGATAAATGTTTCTCCTCTTCAAAAGGATAATAAAATAATTGATCCAAGAGTGGCTACTTAAGTTAAAGATGTGATGCAGAGTGGGCAGTCAGAAGTCCCAAAAAGACAAGTTGAAGCCTCAAATATTCAAACTCAAGAGATACACCATTAAAATAGGTGTTCCAAAAGTAAAAGTGCCTCTACACTTATCACAAGTGAAGAAATGTATTGTTACTAGGTTATCACAACCTATTCCCAACAGGGAAACCTAATCACTAGGTTCTACAAAGTCTTCAATCCAACTCCAAATGGTTGGTCACTAGACACTTACACCAAACTTTCAAAAACTCCCCATAAACTAACTCCAAGGACCAGGGGTGACCTATGCTCATGTATTTGGTCTATTTATGTCCCTAAGGAAATAATCTAATGATTCTACTCACCATGTACATTGATTTGATCTTGGTTGCTATGTTAAGTCTTCCCTAGGCTTGTAGTCTTTTTAGTTAGAAAATTGGACTTAGTTTGAAATTATTCCACATAACCCTCTAAATAGAATAGGGATTCAAATACCCTTTATGGCCAAAGGGATTATACATAAAAACCAAAACATAGAAATGAAAGGAAGACAGGATGACACCTAATTTTGGTAAGGAAATTAGGCCTAATTAGGTCTGCATTTGCACTATTAGTGCTACTTCCTTGCAAAAAATATCCAAACCAACACTTGGATCATGTGACAGAATTCATAAGGACCCTACACACTGATTTAGAGGTCTTGGTAAATCCCCAAAGGAAAGTTATGTGGATTGTCCTCAATCGCTTGATTGGTGCACACATGGACATGTACACCTAGGGCGTCATGACAAACCCATCTCCCTTCATGTTACCAAAATAACCCTAAATAATCTTGAAGGAAATGGTTAATACATTGTTTCCACCAAGGGTCATTATATTTTCATGGTGGAAACAAAAAATATATACACAATTTTGGATGAAACCCTGATTTAGGGCCTACAAACCAGGCAGTAAGAATGAAAATACAATAACTTTAAAAGTAGAGGGGTTTAGTACATGAGAAAAAATGAAGAAGGAAGATACTTCATAAGGATATCTAAATCTATCAAAATTTCCTTCCTAGACTTTCGTACCTATCTGTACCAAATGACTGTTCCACAAATTTGCAGGAAAATGATGATCTTTATTACTTTGAATGCCAAAATTACATCAGTTCTCCTACCACCTGCCTATAAGGGATTTTTAAGGAATTCCCAATGGTTACATCCATCTTTCAAACAAAATATCTATTTGGAATGTTTTTACAATTTTTGAAAAAAGTTGTCAAAGTTGCTTAAAAGTTGCTTGACACCGTTTTAGCAATTTTGCAATATTTTGCGATTTTGCACTCTAAGTGACCAAACTTGGTCCAAACCTAGATTTTATGATCCCTAATGGATCAAAACATGAAAAACATGAAAATAATCTATAATTTAGGTTTTGGACATTATTTGACAAAAATTTGACCAAGGGCTTATAAAATGCAATCTTGGAACTAGGTCTTACAAAAGGTGTCCAATGTGAAACCATTAATTCTAACATGACCTAAAGGTCACTAGGACCTTCAATGAAACCATAAGTTCCAAAAAAAACACTTAGGTTAACTAGGGTGCTCCTGCACCATACTCCCCATGAGGTTTTGAACTCAAGTTCCCACTTGAGGTTAGTTGATCAAGAGTGATGCCATGCTGCTTGATTTGTTGCTCTGTCATCTAGGTAGAATCAATGTTAGGGAGTCCTTTTCGATTAACCAGCTATTTCATATACTTATGTTTCCTTGTTTTCTTTAGCACCTTGGACTCAAGAATTGTTTCCAACTCCACTAGTTTTCTTTCTGAAATATTTGTGACATAGTCTCCTCCATCCCCCTCACTTTGTGGATCTTGCACATTTGTCATATTTGAAACACATTTATAAGGGGTGAGATCTAAAACATTAAATATAGGAGAAATCAATAAGGTAGGAGGAAGATATATTTCATAGGCATTTTCACCCACCTTGTTGAGAATGGTGCATGGCCCAACTTTCTTCCTATGTATCTTTGATATTTTCCCTTAGGTAGTCTCTCTTTCCTTAGGTATGCCCATACCTTATCTCCAATTTGGAAATGAATCTCTCTTCTTTTCTTATCTGCCTATGTTTTGTATTTCATAGTGGACTTCTGCAATGTGTCTTTCACTTCTGCCTGCACTTTAGTGATAATTTTTTCCAATTCTTCACTTTGTGCACTAACTCTAAAATCAGAAGGTAATTCCACCAAATCTAATGGACATTTTGGGTGAAGTCCATAAACAATTTGAAAAGGTGTTTTTCCAGTGGATCTGTTCATTGAATCATTGAATACAAACTCTACTTGAGGCACGATCATGTCCTAACTTTGGTAATGTTGTTTAGTTAGACATCTTAGGAGGTTTCCAAGTGACCTATTTACCACTTCATTTTTCCCATCAGTTTATGGGTGATAGGCAGAGCTATAGGTCAGATTTGTGCCAAGCTTTTTATAAAGAGTCCTCCAAAAATATCCTTGAAATTTAACATCTCTGTCTGAAACTATTATCTAAGGTAATCCATGAATTCTCACTACTTCTTTGAAGAAGAGATGCGCTATGTGAGATGCATCATTTTTTCTTTTATAGGGAACAAAGCATACCATCTTGCTAAATCTATCCACTATGACAAACACACTATCAAAACCTTGTTTGGTTCTAGGTAAACCCATTACAAAATCCATTAAAATTGATTCCCATGGTCTAGTGGGAATCAGTAAAGCCTGGTTCAAGCCTTGGTTAGTGGATACCCCTTTAGCTTTCTGACAAATGCAACATGATTCAACAAATTTTCTGACATCCTTACCCAATTTTGGCCAAAAATAACTTCTCTTTACCAAGTTTTGTGTCTTGTGTATTCCAAAGTGATATCCCATGCCACCACAATGCTTTTCTCTGATTATATTTTTTCTCACGGAACACTTGGGGATGCATAACTGAGACCCTTTAAACAAAAGGTTATTTTGGATCAAAAATAAGTGTGATACCTGCCTGTTAGATTGGTGCAAACCTCAAAGGCTTCTCGAAAATCTAGATCCCCTGCATATAGGTGTTTGAGTGAGTCAATGCCCACACTCTGAAGTTGAACTTCTTCAATCAATCCAACCCTTCTAATAAGTGCATCGACCACCTTGTTGGCTATTCCCTTTTCATGTTTTATGTTTAATGTGTAGGCCTGCAATTGTTCCATCCATTTTTCATGTCTAGCCCCTAGTTTGTCCTAAGTATTAAACAAACTCAATGCATGGTTATCAGTGGAAACTATAAACTCCTTTGGAAGCAAGTAATGCCTCCATTTTTTAAGTGCTTGGACCATGGTATATAACTCCAAATCATAGGTAGAGTGTTTTTTCTTTGCCTCATTTAATTTTTCAGAGAAGAATGCCACACCCTTACCTTCTTGGCTTAGGAAAACACCTATAGCCAAATTGCTTATATCTGTCTCCACAACAAACACTTTGTTGAAACCAGGTAGGGTTAGGATTGGATATTGGGATACCCTATTCTGGAGGTATTGGAAAGCATCACTAGCCTCTTTAGTCCATACAAACTTAATCTTTTTACCACCTTTAATAGTGTCCAACATAGGTGCACACACATGACTAAAATTTTTAATAAATTTTCTATAAATAGTGGCAAGACCATGAAAACTTCTAACGTCACCTTGATTCTTTGGTGGAGGCCAGTTGACAATTGCTTCAACCTTTTCAGGTTCCATTTTTAGGGTGCCTTGTGAAATGACAAACCCTAGGAACACAAGTTCCTTCTTCATAAACATGCACTTTTCCAATTTAATCACTAACTTATGTTGATGAAGTCTCCTCAAAACCTATTCAACATGGTTAAGATTCTCTACCCTACTATGACTGAATATTAGAATATCATCAAGATATATAACTATAAATTTCCCAATAAAATCAATAAAGATTTCATTCATGAGTATCAAGAATGTACTTGGAGCATTGCTCATCCCAAATGGCATTACCAACCACTCAAAAAGGCCTTCAGTTGTTTTAAAAGATGTTTTCCATTCATCTCCTGGTTTTATCCTTATTTGGTGGTATCCTAGTTTTAAATCAATTTTTGTGAAGTAACATGCATTTCCTTACTGATCAAGCAAATCTTCTATTCTTGGGATAAGGAACCTGTATCACAAATTAATCTTGTTGATGGCTCTTCTATCTATACATAATTTCCATTTACCATCCTTTTTAGGGGAAAGAAGAGATGGGACTGCACATGGGCTAAGACTTTTCTAAATTAAGCCTTTCTCTAATAGTTCATTGACTTGTTTTGTAATCTATGCATGTTGATTAGGTGTCATCTTATATGGAGCCTTATTAGGTAAGGAGGAACTAGGTATTAGGTCTATTCGATGATTGATATCTCTTAAGGGAGGGAATTTTGTGGGAGGTTCACTAGCAGTGACATCATTGTATTTGATTAATAGTTCCTTGACTTCATTTGGTATGGGATCCTTATCATCATATCTTATGCTATCCTTAGGCTTAGAGATAAGAACAAAAGCTTTAGTCTCAGGTTCCTTCAACACTTGCAACTTTTCCTTTTCACCTAAGGTGATAACAGTAGGTTCTTTCTCTATTTTAGCATCAGTCAAGGGATTCATGGTAAAAGTTTCCCCATTCTTGGTGATAGAGTAGGTGTTCTTCCTACAATGATGTGTTCCATCCACATCATATTTCCAAGGTATGCCTAGTAAGATGTGGGAAGAATCCATTTCCACTACATCACAAAGTACTTTATCTTTGAAATTTACTATAGAAAATTCTACCCGAGTTGTTCAGTTGCTAAAGTTTGTTGACCTTTCATTAGCCAAGAGACATGGTAGGGAAAGGGGTTTGGTTTCTTAGGTAGATTTAGTTTTTGAAATATTTCAAAAGACACTAAATTTTCAATTGAACCAGAATCTATAATTAGATAACATACCTTTCCATGACATTTGAATTTTTTCCTAAAGAGGTTCTTCCTTGGAGGTGGTTCTTGGTTTTGTGGTACTTGTAGTAAAACTTGCCTCATCATCAAACATGCTCCTTCCTCTGGTTCTAAATCCCTTGCATTGGTGTTTTCCTCTTTATTATCCTCTTGAATTAGTTGTGTTCTTCTCTCCCCTTGATTTTTGTTATTTCTTTTCTCAGGGCATCTCCCTACATGGTGTCCAATTTGGTTGTAGTAGTAACATTTCATAGGTCCATTGCCCCTTCCTGCATTTTTTCTCCCTCTATTTAAGGGTCTCCTTCCTCTTAAGTTTCTTCTGAAATTGGATTCACCATTTTCTTTATCTCATTGGCCTTGGTTAGGGGTCTTTCTACTATTTCCACTGTATTGTCCTCTATTCCAAGAGGTACCTCTTACTCTAAAATTATTTCCACCGTCATTTCTTTTTCATTTTCCAAAGTCTTGTTTTCTTTTCCATTTCTCCTCTACCTTGATTTCCATATGATAACATTTGTTTACTGATGTAGGGTTGTGTAGGCTAAGTTCTTCTTGAATGGACACTTTGAGACCATTCATGTATCTTGCTAAATTTTCTTCCTCATTCTCTGCTGCATTAGTCTTCATGCATAGTTTTAGGAACTCCTTAGTGTATGAGCCTACTGTTAGCTCCTTTTCTTGCAGCATAACCTTAAAATGATAGTATACTTATATACTTGAATGCAAACTCCTTTTTATGCAAGAGAAACGCTAATTGATGAGGTATTTGATAACAGTATGGATACCTATTATCACCTCCTTTTTTTA
Source organism: Thuja plicata (assembly GCA_018584345.1). Classification (NCBI taxonomy): domain Eukaryota; kingdom Viridiplantae; phylum Streptophyta; class Pinopsida; order Cupressales; family Cupressaceae; genus Thuja; species Thuja plicata. Next base: position 1,430,272 of record MU225240.1, on the reverse strand, counting down.
GCCCCACAAACTCAGGCAGGTATTACCTATAGCAGATTATTGATTCTTCAGTCAATATATTTAGTGGACTAGTTCATTCACTAATTTTTTATTTTTGGCCTCACTGTAACAACTTATAAAATACCTTGGAGATTGCAATGATTAATTTAAAACAAAGTACTATAAGACAAGCTATGGTCTTGATAACATAGACCAATGAGATAAGGCTTTTCATCCTTCTTCCTTTTGATTTTAGGAGGGGCAACCTAATGATCCTCTCTTCAAGGAATCAGCAAACTGAACAGTACCTTAAGAATACAATCACTTGAATGGAATTATCTGTTTTGCAGTGTATATGATTGAGTAATTTGAAAATATTGGATTGTATATCAATTACTTAGTAAACAAAAAATCAATGCCTAATCCCTGGGCTATGAGTCAATATAATGTATAAATCCATAGTAAGGTGATCAATAATACACTTGCAATAAAGATAGAATACCTTATATACTATCCTCTTCCTACAATATTATCATCCAATCCTCAAACTAATGCAATATTCTCTAGGGTTACTAGAAACAATTTAATCCTTCCTTGAAGGAACTTACAAGTAACTGCACAATCACCTTATGATCAGTGTGATTAAATGCCTTACAGATAAAAACACAAGAACTATAATAGAAACTTAAAGAGACAACTAAGATGAAAGAAAGAGATTGCAAAATATTTTATTGATGTCTTAAAGCTTCAAATACATATAGATAGACAAAATAGTACAAAGGTTTAGACACAATTTTAGTATGCCTTGTAATTCTATTAAAATTTCCAACTCTCTCTAACAAAAAGGTTACAATTACATAAATATAGTCTCAAATCATCTTGGAATCCTTAAGACAAGGATGCAACAAGCTTTGGATGATTTGGAGACCTAACCCTAAAAACATAGAAAGAGACAAAAGACAAGAAAACTCCAAGTGGTGGGAGGACAAAATTGAAGAATAAGATCTAATTTGCACTTTGTCCTTTTGTGGATGTTGGTACCTTTATCTACATATATTCAGGATAGTATTTGATATTTGTAATAATATTTAGTGACCGCCAATACAGGCTAACTTACACTAATCTCTTCAAGATTACTAACCTTCCTATGCTCATAGATTAGGTGTCATGTGTCCTTCATTCTTCATCCATGACATCTAAGTCAACTGTGATAGGCTTCATTTTCTTTGGCTTTGTCATGACATCCCATGCAGTCACATATTCCTCTTTAGGCCACTCAAAATTCTGAATACTTTCCAACTGACCCTTCTACCTTTCCCACCTAGCATCAGTTATGCTTTTAACATTTGTGATGAATTTATTGCAATTAGTTTCTGCCTTTATGGCCTCATCTAGAAGTTTGTTGAACCTCTCCATATCTAATTCTCCCTGATCAAATACATAAATGTCTTTGTTGGGAAGCACATTATCAAACTTTGATCCTCATAGCCCTAATGGATTGATCTGATCATCCTTGGTTCTAATGGGGGGTACAAACCTACTATAACTTACCCCAAACATCTTCAATTTTTCCTCAATTTGATTGGCCTTTCCTTTGAAGAAAGAAAAGGTAGCCCCAATCTACTCTATTTTTGTACCAACCATGGTTACTATTTCTGGTAAATCTAACCTTAATGGTTGTACAGATGCCAGTCTCTCAAAAAGTGGTGTTCTTCCAGACCAGGTTGAATAGTAAGGATTAAAAATTATAAAATAATTTGCCACTTCTGCTTGTAGGCCTGGCAACCTGCCATAAGCCCCATACACCACATCAATCTTATCTTTGATGGTGTCAATTCTATGCTCCAAAATTGAAGTTAATGCCTCCAAAACAATATTATTATGCTCTATAACTCCTATCTTTTTTCCAGCAAGTATCTCCCCTGTATCCTCTATTTGGATTTCAACATCCATCACTTCTTTTGGCTCAACAGGGGCAAGTTCTATTATTTCTATTAACTTTCTGGTTAACTCATCTATGATTTTCTCTTATTCTTTGATTTTTACTAATGCTAGCTCCCTATCTTTAATAATACCACTAGTATCACTAGTGAGTTTCTATAATTTCTCTAACAGTTGGGCTATTTTTGCTTCATTGAGCTGAGCAAAGTGAGTCATCACTTGGGATATTTCCAAATCCCCTATGTTTTCCAATTTCCATATGATCTTATTCCCATCCATCTTCTCTTGAATATTTAAAATAGATGGCTTTTGATCTTTAGGAGCTAAGCTCCACATTGCAAGTTCCTGAGACTTAGGGTTATACCCAAACCCTCTAATCATATCTCCAACTTGAGTCTCTGATGACAATTTGACATCAGGTTGCCTTCTTATTTGATCAATTATTAATGTTGATGACAAGTCCCAGCCTTCCACAAATAATATCCCACTATCCTTGACCAATTGTCTTGCCTATTCTGGTGTAATTTCCTCAGATTCAGGATCATAATCCTGCAATGTTTGTAAAGCTTCCTGAGTGACTGGATCACCAACTACCAATTGCAACTATTTTCCAATTTTTTGTTGCTTATTCCATATGAGGAAATCCTTGAATTCTCTTGTCTTAATGAAGTTGTCATCCTTGAGAAATTCCTCTTGGTGGATCAACCTCTCATCTGTACATGACCTAAGAGGTAATTCTTCCTCTTCTTATGTATCCTTTTGCAATTTTTTCCCTGCCCTAATTTTTTTTCTCAATAAATTATCATAGGGCCTATTTCCAGTTATCAGAGCTCCAACTCTATCTGTCTTATTTTTCCTAGAAGGCTCCCTTGTTTCTATTTTTTGTCTCTTTGGTGGGGGCTCATTTGTCACTTTCTTCTCTATGACCTCTATTAGATCAATCATATATTCCCCCTCAACTTCCTGCTCCAATGCAACTACTTGATAATCTGGATAGGTAGTAGGTGAAGGATAGCCCTAATCACTGTCATCATCATATTTTAACTTAGAGTGCTTTGGTTGACCCTTCTTAGGAACCACTAATGCCTCTTCTAATTGATTGCAGAGGAAAGTATGAGAGTCAATCATAGCATCTAGCCTTTTGAGATAAGGCATATCATGGTAGAAACCTCCAAACTTCATTCATTTTATTTTCACCTGCCTCTCCAGGTCCATAAGTTCATTGAACTTAATTTCTCTTTTTTCCACTTCCTCAACCTCCAGAATATTTTTGATTAAATCTTCCTCCATACACTCTTCATGATCTTTTGTGTAGGGGATGGTTGGTGTGAGCAGTTTCTTTGCACTAAGGATGAAACCCTCTAGATAAACATATCTATGCACGGCCACATTCATTCTGTAGTGATTCATCTAGGCATTTACTATGTCTAAAGCTCCTTTTCCAATAGTGAAATTCTAAATCCTAAATTACCTAGGGGTAAATGTACCCTTTCTATGTGATGATAGGTGCTCCTTGTCTGTCAAAATGAGCTACCTGATGAGCTCTATTGCAGCTATCCTTGGTGGTACATGGTATGGTAACATGTGTGGAGGGTGGGAGAAACCATAAACCCTCATTATTGTGAAATTATTCTCATAATAGAAACCCCCCCAATTATGGTCTCCTAGCCATTTATCAAGATATTGGCAAGGCCTCAATAATTGTATTACCTTAATAGGAAACCTACATTTTTCAACAACTAGGCACTTAAGAAGTGGATAGATTATCCAATTTTCAAAAGCACAGAACTCTTTCTCTCTAGATGTATAATTCCATACTCTAAGCCAAAATTAAATAGGGTTAGGTTGGTTGTGGTGGAACCTTTGTGGCTGTAGAAACTGACAATTCATAACTGAGAAATTGTAGTACAGGATCAAATGCATGAGGATTGAATAATGCGTAAATTTTTTACGATCCTTCTTGCTATGTATGTCTACAAACCCTTGATGCATATGGTCTATGATATTTTGGATGTAGTCATAATTAGAAGTGGTATGGAGGCTCTATATATCCAATACCATCATTAAGATATTTGAGGTGATCCTCTCTGCCCCTGCATCCTTTCCAAGCACTCTACATAGTGCATACGATATGTATTTGTTGTAGACATTAAGATCTTTGTAGAAATATGGGGTTTCTCCTGGCATGGGGGCTATGTGGGTTTTCATTTTCTTAGGGACATGATGATCCCTGATCAAATTAGTAGCAATGCCAGATTCCCTAGTGTATCTATTCTCTAGGATTTTCATATTTATTTTAGTAGCCATGGGGTAGTATACATTGAAGGCTTTCATGAAAGTATTCTGGTCCAAAGCGAGTAGGGGATTTCCATCATCCCTCTTAATGGTTTTGGTCAGAGGATCATATCTACTGGCCAATTCTAAAATGAAATCAACATCAACAAAGACATCAGGAGAAATAAACCTAGCTAATCCACGGGTCCAATGGTTTGAGATAGGCATGGGTTCACCACTATTATTAAAGAAGTAACTAAAGAGTGAATATCCTGATGATCTTGGTGTTTTTACATCTCTAATGTAAGCCATATAATCAATTAAGACCTCAACACTAACCTTTCTATTTTGACTGGAGACTGGAAGCAAAGTGAGAAACTCATTTTAATATTTCCTCTTTCCCTTTGACTCATCATCGACATCTTCACTTCTCCCATTGGCGGATGCCATACTCTATTCTTGACTCGTCTTCCTTTTATGTTTTGTTCTCAACACCTTATCACCGATATTAAAACAAATGCTCAAAACCCTCACTATTAATTGTCAATTATCCTGAAATCTAAAACTCTGAACTCTTAGAACACTATCAATTACAATATTTTTTGAACTCTAAATTAGGAAATCGCCCCTCTGAAGTACTTGTTGCTGGAGAATTAACCTTTTCTTAGAAAATAATAAAATCTTTATGAACTCTTTGCTTTAAGAAATTGAAAGCTGGTAAAAAAGAAACAACAATGGAAAATCTTACCTATAATTGAGAATTCAATGCAGATGTCCCTTCAAACTAGTAATTCAATCACTTCACCATTAGTTCCACGCACTGTGACATCAATTTATGGTTCTAGCCATGACATTCAAACTGTCGGGTAATGAATTTTTGATGAGTGTATTTGCATATAAGACCTTACAAAATTCAAAATGAAATGGATATCAAATATGATTGGCTACATTAAATTCTATTACGGCTACTTTCCCATCTATCAAAATCTTTATACTTTGATTGGTCAACAATTGTCCATGATGGCGCCAGAATCGCCTCACAATAGGTGTATAATAATCACGCTCAAGGCCTTTCTTAGGAATGGTTCATTCAATCTAAGGACTACTTTTCCTATTATGAGGTGCATTTAACTTATCAACCCATGGACATATACTTAAAATGGTTGGCACGATATGTGCACTAGGTTCCTTAAGGAGTCATTCTGCTTATGTTGTAGGAAGGTAAAAATGTATAAAAGAAACCTACACTAGTGTTGCAGGAAAGAATACATTTATCTTCTTACTGGAATGAATGCTATAAACTGCAACTCTACTGAAACCTATGATTTCAACCTAAAACATCCATTATAACTATTCTTAAAGATGTTGTAGGAACACTCACAAGTTGCGATGTTGTAGGAAGAAATTGTAACTTCTATCTGAAATACTAGAAATGTTGGAAATGAAATCTATTCTATTCTACCCTATTCCACCTCCCAACTGGGCCCCCTTGGTTAGTTTCTACTAAACTATAAACATAGAATGTAAACCAAGAACTATTTCATTGCATTTCAAAAACTCATTACATAAAAACAAGACATGGAAATTGAAAATAGATTGCTGCAAGATACAACAGTTCCCTTTCAAAAACTTCTATCTTTCATTTTTCCTAGCTAGCCCTAACTATCGGTCCAATCCCTATATAAATAAAGGATCAAACATTTATTACAAAAATATAAAAGAAACTATCTTGCTAAAAAAATGCCAGAGAAGAAGATGGAAGAATAATAGCCTGCGGCGTGGGTAGTAAATCTCGGGTGACCAATTCAACATAATGAAGTGCAGAGGGAATATAGACACACTACATCCCCGCATCCTGGAATAATGGCTCCATTGTAGCAGTTGTGTTTCCTGGTGCTATAATGATCACTCCGTCGTAGCTGGTCCTCAATAATCCTCCATGAATGTTGTCGACCACTCTCCAGCCACTTTCTCTCCTGTCAAGTTAGTTATGATATGAAAATATTCATGCAATAAGCTTAATCAAATTAAATATCCTGATATTAGAACATAGATTCTGATGGTTTTATGAAATACTACACTATATGTATAATATTAGAAAAATATGTCATAAACATCTACCCATGGTTCATCAGTTCTTTTTGGACTTTATCACTAGTTTTTGGCTGGTTAGACTCTCAAATGTTTTAACAAAAACTAGAATAGAGTATTAAAATTATACAAAACAAAGGCAATAATTTAGCCTTATCATCTGCCCCTTGGTTAATCAAATGCTTTTCCTCAAGCATTGCACCTTCTGGAAATTGACCTATAGTCACCAACTTTAGTTCTTCCCCTCCTCTGGCTCTTAAAGGAGTAGTAGAATCCCCTTGTTCTTTCCCAAACTTCCCTTCTGTCATCTTCCTGCATCCTGTCAATTCTAGTAGTGTTGATATCATACAAGGGCCAAAGGAGCATGGGCGGTTGCATTGTGAGTGGACACCAGAGCTCTTGCCTAATTTTCCTTCCCAACACTATGTACATTGGTGCCCGGTGTATAGATGCTTCAAGGTTAATGGGGCTATGTGGTTCTGATCTTTTAAAGACCTCTGATAATCTGCCCCATCTACTTTTGGCACTGGTTAGGGCTCTTTGGACGACAAAGTAGGACATGCTATCATATTCTGCATAAACTTCTGCTCTGAGTTTAAAATTTTTATCTCTAATCTCCTTTTTAACATTCCCATAGGTTAGTCTGAACCAATCCCTTAGGAATACTTCTGGTTGACTGCTTTCTGCTCTTAATGGCCGGTAGGGGTTCTGTCTTCTCAAGATCTATGTAATTCCCCAACTGCCTATCATATTTGGCCTCATTGTGCATCCATGACATTAGAACCCTTAGGTGTATATCCCCTATGTAAGGTAGGGGATTCCATTCAGTCTCTGTAGGGATGATAAAGTTATGCACATACAACTCACAGAGTAGGTTTTGTTGCCAAGATGGAAGTGTTTGTTATAACCCATAGAATTCCTGGGTTGATTTGAACTCTATATTTATATCCTTGAGGGTCATCATCAATTGGAATAGAAGGAATTTTTCTTTGAGATAGATAGTATAGACCCTGGGTGGAGGTCTACAAGCAATGACCTGGTCATTTAGTTTAAGAGCATGGTCCATTCTTTGTTTCTATTTTGTCAACTGATCTTTCAATTCTACAATTTCCTTTTCCTGTTCTGTTATTTCTTTCTGCAATTTCTTTTTCTCTTCTTCATGTAGAGTGGTGGTAAGCACATATTTATTATATAACTAAAAAGGAAGCATTTGCAGAGTAATCAGTCCATTATTTTCATCTTGGTTATTCTTCTTTCTTTTTTCTTTCCATAACTGCTCTAAGAATTTGATTAACCAAGTTCGTTTATAAGAAACTATACCATTTCTTGTGCAAGGCATCTAGTGAGTTGTAGGGGTTTCTTCCTCATGAGTTGGAAAATCCTGTTGGCTGGCTCCTGGTTCATTCTAACATACATTTGGCTCATCTTCACACTCCTCTTCTAGATTTTGAGGAATGTCAGGAATTTCAGACTGACTGGGAGAATCATCAGGAATAATATGGATAAGAGTTTCCTCCTCACATTGTTTGGGAGATGAGGGCTGGCTTTTGGTGGTCATTTTAGGAATCTTCCCTCTCATCCTAGGACTTCTTCTTACAAGGATTTCCTCAATTTCTATGGCCTTTTTCTTACTAACCCTTTTTTTCATCTCTGTTGCAGGAGTAGTGGCTACAGGAATAGTGGCTATAGGATCTGACTTCATTCTCTTCTTTCTTGAGACTTGAGGGTTTTGTGGTTCAGCTGCAGGAACTGAATTTTCTCCTACTATCGTCCATTTTCCTTTGGTTTAGGTGGGAGTAGGTATATTGCTTATGTGAGTGGTTAAAGGCACATTTTCTTATAAGTTTTCAGTTTCTGCCCCTTGGTTATTTTGCTTGGCAACTGAATCAGGGGACACTACATTATCTTGGTTAATTTGCACATTACGGGCAATTTGAGGCTAAAGGGTTTTATGATGGATGAACTCTACCCATGTCATAGTGGAGGCATCCCTAAGAGATCTTTTTATGATTAACTTAATGAGGGTATGGTGAGTAACAAAGTTGTCTTTCCCTTTCTGGGTTTCTTCAACACTAATGCACAACATATTAAATAGAAAATTGGGTGCATTCATTGGGATATTATGTCATACATAACTAAGCAGCTTAAAATGATGTGCATGTAAATTAAAGAATCACCCTTCATAGGTGAAATACCTTATAATGTGCATAGCCAACTCCTAGTATGGTGGTGGAATGGACATCCTTTTGCATCCCTATTTAGTGATCTCCAATGGAGGGTCTCCTGGTAGGGTGAATTGAGCCCTGGCTGACCTTGCATCATGGGCATTGGGATAATGTTCCCCTGCTGCTAGCAAACCGGTCACTTTCGCTATTTTTTCCTCTATTGCAACAACTAGCAATCCCCATACCATTACGTGGCCCTCATCAAATGTGTTCAAAAATTCTATTGCTGCTTCATCATCAAACTCTGTCAATTTTAAGAAATACCCCAGCCATCCATAGGCATTAAATCTTCTTATGGCCTCTACGTCGGCTAGAAAAATATTATGAACCACTGGTTCATGCCGCTGCAATTGGCCCCCCATTTTACCAAATTGAACCTCTGCTCTGTTTAACCTCTACTCTATTCTTGATAATTAACTTATTTTCTTTTGAATTCCAGACTAATTCATGTAAACCCACAGACCCTCTTTCACATTCTTCTGGTATACTTGATATGAAAAATAATAATGTACTTTTAAAAGCATGTATCATAGATATTCATGCGAGCGAGAGTTATGTCATGGTTTTAATACTGGGTCACATCTTAGTCTGACAGTTAGGGGTTTATTCAAAATAAAAGTATGACATTTGACACTTGTGTGATGCGGTAGTTGGATTTTAATTAAGACAATGTCGAAGTACAGATTTGGGGATCTTTTAGTGAGTAAATAGAAATGACACTTTTTAAAAATTGGCACACTTCCCTGCCCCCTACAAAATATTGACAAGTGTCCTCAATTGTCAGACTTGGTAGAAGGTACAGAACTGGATTAAGGCAACAATGATACATTTATTGCAGTATTCGATATAACCAACTAAATCTATGCACTAAAAATAGAAATAAATTTGAAAAGCTCATACCTATTAATTGATCATCACACATGTCAGGAAAGATTAGCGAGAGTGGAATGATGGTGTCAGCGGTCGCATGTGTCAGCGCACTATCTCTTTATTAAAAGCATAGAAACATGATGACGTGGATGTGGGTGGATGAAAGATTAGGAAATGAAATGGGGTGAAAAAGAATATTATAGAAGGTGAATGGAGAATTTGAACTTTATGTAAACATAAATTTTTTATTATGGTCATGCATCGAAGGAATTGTTATTGAAGTGCTGCAGGAAGAAGGTTGACACCCTCTGCTGCAGGAAGTGTTACCTATTGATCTGTTAAAACTAGTTGGTTGAACTGTTGCAGGAAGTCTTCTTTCGTCTGTGGCTGGTGATACAACTTTAGTCTATGGCCATTAATTAGTAGCTTGAAGTGGACAAGATTGATTGTTGTCAACTGGACTACTCCATTTGTAAATACATGGCTTATTTCATATGGACCCAGCCATCGTGTCTGCAGCTTGCCTGACATCTCCTGGAATCTGGAATCATATAACAATGCCCAATCTCCAACTTTGAATTGTTTATTTTTTATATGGGAGTCATGCCACTATTTTCTTTGCTTTTGGACAATTTTTGTATGCTACAAAGTAGACTTGCGCATTTCATCCAAAGAGTTGAGATGCAGCAATCGCTCTTTTTGTGCTGAAGGAAGATCAATGTTTAACTCCAGCGCTATTCTTAATGTTTTGTGTTCAAACTCAATCGGTAGCATTGTTGTTTTTCCATATAACAGTTCAAATGGAGTGAACCCTGTGGTGGTCTTCCATATTTTTCTATATGCCCAGACGGCTTCTGATAGTCTGCTGCTCCAGTATCGGTGATGCAAATGAACTGTCTTTGTTAAAATTGCTTCTATTTCCCAATTTGTAACTTTTTCTTGCCCATTGGCTTGAGGGTGGTAGGGGCTTATTTTTGATTTCTGATATTATATTTCTTCATGAGCTCTATTATCAGATTGGATGTGAATTGGGTACCTTGATCAATAACAAGCTCTCTTGGCATGCCATATCTTGTAAAAATTTCTTCATACAAAAATTCAGCAACTTTATGATCTCTTGCATGCTTTATTACTTTGACTTCGACCCATTTGGTCAGGTAATCTATGCACACCAGTATCTATGACTTCCCATTAGATGGAGGATCTATTGGACCAATAAATTCCATGCCCCATTTATCAAATGGTGTTACCACCACCTGTGGGTTTAAGGGCATTTCATCTGATCTTGTTGGTCGGCCCATTCTTTGGCATTTGTCACACTTTCTTGTATAACTTGATGCATCTTTGTGAAGTGTAGGCCAATAGTAGCCAGTTGTTAAAATCTTCTATGTTGTTCATTTGGATACAAAGTTCCATCCACATGGTTCATTGTGACATGCATGAATAATTTTATATGTTTCATCTTCTCTCACACATCTTCTCATGACGTGGTCAGGTCCAATGTAAAATAATATGTTATCAATCCAAGAGAAATAGAAGCTTTTGTCCACAAGCAGCTTCTTTTCCTTATAAGAGAAATGTGGTGGCATTTTATTTGCTGCTAGGTAGTTAGCTATATCTGCATACCATGGATTCTGGACAGCAATATGAAACAAATGTTCATCTGGAAATGTATCATCTATCAAAGTAGTATCTTCTTCAGCATAATGAATTCTTGATAGATTATCAGCTACCACATTTTCTTTCCCTGGCTTGTCAATGATTGTTATATCAAATTCCTGCAAAAGAAGGAGCCATCTTGCTAACCTACCTACTATGGCAGGTTTGTTCATGAGATATTTAATTACTGCATGGTCAGTATGAACATAGATAGGATAACCAGTCACATAATGGCAAAATTTGTTCAGAGTATAAGCCACTGCTAACAATTATTTTTCAGTCACTGTATAGTTTAACTCTGGTCCATGTAGACTCTTACTGATATAATAGATTGCATTTTCAAGGTTCTTAGTCTTCTATCCTAAGATAGCACCTACAGCATAGTCTGAAGCATCTGTATGTATGTGAAATGGCAATGTCCAATCAGGACCCCTAAGTATTGGTGCAGTTGTCAAAAGTGACTTGAGGTACAGGAAGGACTCATCACATTCTTTTGTCCAAGTAAATTCAGCTTCTTTGGTAAGTAAGTTGTACAGAGGACTAGCTATTTGACTAAAGTTCTGGATAAACCTTCTATAATAGCCAGCATGACCTAGGAAAGATCTAACTTCTTTTTTCTTAGTAGGAATAGGAAGTGTGAGAATTACCTCTATCTTTGTAGGGTCTACCTGGATTCCAACCTCGGAGATGAAATGTCCCAACACCACTCCTTCCTGCATCATTAGAAAGCACTTTTCACTATTGAGAGATAGGTTATGTTCCTCGCATCTAATTAGCACTTTCTCCAAGTTCTTCAGAGCTTCCTGAAATGTCACACCAAATGTAGTGAAGTTGTCCATGTAGATTTCCATGCAATCATGGGATATATCAGCAAAAATGCTGATCACAGCCCTCTAAAAGGTAGCAGGGGCATTGCATAATCCAAATGGTAGTACTGAATAGGCATATGTGCCCCAAGGACATGTGAACATAGTCTCTTCTTGATCTTTGGGGGAAATTCTTATCTGATTGTAATCACTGTATCCATCTAGAAAGGAAAAATATTTCTTTCCAGCCAAATTATCCAAGACTTGGTCAATAAAAGGCAAAGGAAAGTGGTCCTTCTTTGTAGAATTATTTAATTCTCTATAATCCACACATATATTCCACTTGCCTCCTTTCTTAGGTACAATTACCAATGGTGATACCCACTTGCTGTTAGAGATTGGGTAGATGAATCCAGCATCCAACAGCTTCTGCAACTCTGTTTTAACTATTTCTCTCAATGCTAGATTTATCCTCTGTTGTGGTTGACGAAGTGGCAAACTTCCATCACTGATGTAGATTCTATGGGTGCAGAGTTTCGGATTAAGTCCCTCCATATCTCCATAACCCCATGCAAAGGCTTTTTCATGTTGACTGAGGAGCTTTGTTAACAATGCCAACTGTGATTAAGATAGCTTGTTGTTTACATAGAGGCTTCATCCAGAGGATAGTTCTACTATTGTTGTTAGCTCTGCCATTAACACTTTAGGTACTAGACTTCTAACTATTTCACTTGCCAATAATTGATTAATCATTTCAGGGTTTTCTAGAGGCATACAATCCTCATAGGTACATAGCTGTAAAATAGAACTTTCTGAAACATCTTTAGCCACAACACATTCATTAGTTAGAATTCTCTGTATCACATCATCTTCCTCTTGCATCTTTAGAAAAGATTTCCTATGCAACATCATGAGTTGGGCTACTAAATTAAGCTCCTCTTCCTCTCCTAGGTCTGGCCAAATAGGTTCTCCCAAGTTTGAATGGGGTTGGGTAGGACGATACAGGGCTAGCTTCCTTATGGCTTGACCATTTGAAATTGGCATACTGCCTGATCTACAATTAATTTTGGCATCAGTAGTGGCTAACCAAGGTCTTCCCAAGATTACAGGATAGCCAGCAAAGTTTACTTTAGGTGATAGGATGAGAAAATTAGCAGGATACTCCCATGAATCTAAGGTTACCATCACATTTTCTATGAGGCCCTCTAGAGTAACAGTTGAACTATCAGCAAGTTGTAACAGTGTGGCTATTGTTCTTAAGCCTTCTATGCTTAGCCTATGCATTGTATCTTTAGTCATAACATTTATTGCTGCTGCCAAATCAACTAGAGAATTTTTCACAGTCTATCCATTTATTATCAAGTCGACTACTAGACTGCCAGGATTTGAATACTTGGGTATTACCACCTTTTCTAACATGATATTTTCCAATTGACCTAAAACATGTACTATTTGAGGGTCTTTCTTTCTGCCCTAGCTTCTTAAGGCATGTTTCCTTAATAGCCTTTCCATAAATAGGTATATCTTTGATAGCTTCAAACAGTGGGATTTGAATATTCATATTTTTCAGCTGCTCAATAATATCAAATGTTTCTTCCTCTTGGGGTATAGGTTTTTCTTTATTTAGCCTCTGTGGAAAGGGTGGATTTGAAGTGTGGACAGTAGTTGTGTTGGGTATATCAGTCGGCTGGCTGGTATTTGGCAATGTGGCTTCTAGAAGCAGTGCTGCAGGAGTGTCTGCAACTTCTGTAATTATAGGATATTCAGGTGTAGGCAGGGTGGTACCGGACCTCAAATGAATATCAGCTATTTCTACTGAATAAGTAGGGCACTATTGAGTGTTAGTAGTGTATGCTTTCTGCTGCTACTATTTGTTGTTTGGATTTGGCTGTGGTTGAGCAGTCAATTGGGTTGGCTTTGGATTAGCATTAGTTGTTGCAGGAGGTGGCATTATTGTAGTTGGTTGCACTAGAGGTGGTAATTGTGGACTGCAAAAATTTTGGTTAGGCCATTGTGGAGGCCACCTCCATTGGTTATTTTGCTACCAATTTCCTTGCGGTGGTTGCCATTTATTCTGCTGATTTGGCCATTGGTTATTTTGCTGATTAGGCCATTGGGTATTTTGCTCGTTTCGCCATTGGTTGTTTTTCTGATTTGGCCATTGGGTATTTTTCTGGTTTTTCCATTGCTTTTTTTGTTAATTTGGCCATTGAGGTTGAGAGTACTGAGAAGTGTTCTGATAATTTTGGTTTTGCCACTGATTATTGTTAAAATTTGAAAACTGTAGAGGATCTTGTGGCATACCTTGTCATGAAGCCCATGGTCAGCGTTGAGAAACAAAGAACACTTGATCATTGTCTCCTTCTATATTCATGTAGTCAGTTGGCAAATGTTGGTTTTCCAGGTTGGCTACCAGCTTACATCCATAGTCTTTCTTCTGTTTGCAGCAGTGTGGACAGTACTCAGCCAATTGTGATTTAGCTTCTGCATGCTTCTTCTTGGCAGTCATTGTGTCAAGATGTGTAGCTACATAATTTATAATATCCTACTTGAAATCCGCAAACAAATTAGATATCTCTAGCTTTGAAACGCCTGAACCAATCCCTTTTGTGACTGTAGACCGGTATCCTCTGCCTTTCTTCACAGTTGACCTTGAGTAGTTTTGACAGATTTTCTTGAGGTCATCCCAAGAACATTGGGATATGTCTCCACCAGCCATTAAGTCTAATGCCTCCAGACAGTTTTCATTTACCCCTCTCAGGAAGACTAGTTTTTGTGAATCCTCTGTCAGTACATGCTGGGGATTCTTCTGCATTATGTACAAAAAAATGTGAAACATAGTCCTCCAATGTTTTGTCTTCCTTTTGAGACATCCTAAAGATATCATCTCCTTTTGGGTCACTGCCTTTGCAATAATCTTTATATTTTTGCAGAAACAACATCTGCATCTCATCCCAAGTACCTGCTGCATTGGCTCCTAAGCCCATGAACCATCATAATGCTAACTCTTTCAGTGTTGCTGGAAACAACTTGAGCTTATGGGCATCAGTATTATAGTCAAAACTTCAACACAGTATGTCAAACTCAAACAAGAAAGCATCATGATCCTCAATTATAAGTCCATAAAACTTCGGGAGAGCAGCTATGGGTATATTCTAGAGATTAGAATTGTTTATAAGGATTGGGAGAGGAAATGGGAAAGTAGGGTGTGCCATTACTGGAGGTATTTGATTGTGGGGTTGCTGCTGGAAAGGAGGATTGGCTACTAGATTGTTAACGTTAGGTGGATTTGGGCCAGAATTATCTAGGAAGCTGACCAAGATTTTTGCAAAAGGTCAGAAGCCACTTACATCAAATGGTTCTGCCCTGGAGGAAGATGTTGTAGGAAAGTCAGGGCTTGCATCCTCAAAGGGTAACTCAATTTCTTCAACTTCCTCATTCAAATTAGCAGGTTCTACTGGGAGAAATCTTCCATATTCATCTCATCACCTTTCTCTTCGATGCATGCAATTGAATTATTCACACTTGTGAAGCAATTTTTAGAAATAAAAATCTAAAAACTAATCTAGGAATGAAAAAATGACTTAAAAATGTTCCTAGCTTGACACCATCCCTGGCAGCGGTGCCAAAAATGAACCACCTCACAATAGGTGTATAATAATCATGCTCAATGCCTTTCTTAGGAATGGTTCATTCAATCTAAGGACTAATTTTCCCATTATGAGGTGCATTTAACTTGTCAACCGAGGGACGTATACTTGAAATGGTTGGCACGATATGTGCACTAGGTTCCTTAAGGAGTCATTCTGCTTATGCTGCAGGAAGGTAAAAATGCATAAAAGAAACCTACACTAGTGCTGCAGGAAAGAATACATTTATGTTCTTACTGGAATGAATTTTATAAACTGCAACTCTACTAAAATCTATGATTTCAACCTAAAACATCCATTATAACTATTCTTGCAGATGTTGTAGGAACACTCACAAGTTGCGATGCTGCAAGAAGAAATTGTAACTTCTATCTGAATTACTAGAAATGTTGGAAATGAAATCTATTCTATTCTAACCTATTCCACCTCCCAAGTGGGCCCCCTTGGTCAGTTTCTGCTAAACTATGAACATAGAATGTAAACCAAGAACTATTTCACTACGTTTCAAAAACTCATTACATAAAAACAAGACATGGAACTTGAAATTAGATTGCTACAAGATACAACAGTTCCCTTTCAAAAAATTATGTCTTTCATTTTTCCTAGCTAGCCCTAACTATCGGTCCAATCCCTATATAAATAGAGGATCAAACATTTATTACAAAAATAGAAAAGAAACTATCTTGCTGAAAACATGCCGAAGAAGATGGAAGAACAACAGCCCACAGCGTGGGTAGTAAAGCTCGGGTGACCAATTCAACATAATGAAGTGCAAAGGGAATATAGGCACACTACATCCCCACGTCCTGGAATAATGGCTCCATTTTAGCAGCTGTGTTTCCTGGTGCTGTAATGACCACTCCACCATAGCTGGTCCTCAATAGTCCTTCATGAATGCTGTCGACCACTCTCCAGCCGCTTTCTCTCCTATCAAGTTAGTTATGATATGGAGATATTCATCCAACAAGCTTAATCAAATTAAATATCCTGATATTAGAACATAGATTCTGATGGTTTTATGAAATATTGCACTATATGTATAATATTAGCAAAATATGTCATAAACATCTACCCATGGTTCATCAGTTCTTTCTAGACTTTATCACTAGTTTTTGTCTGGTTAGACTCTCAAATGTTTTAACAAAAAATAGAATAAAGTATTAAAATTATACAAAACAAAGGCAATAATTTAGCCTTATCAGCGGCTCAGAAAAGTCTTTATTAAACTCTAGTTAACTTCTAGTGACCCAGCGACTGAGTGATCTCCTTGTCACTTGATGTTTTTGATAACTACAGTTTCTTCAAGAGACTTAGCGACTATTGTTAGATTAAACCTCTGATCAACAGTTGGCATGATGTCGCTTGATCTTTTAACTTAACCCTTCATCTTATGGAGACATTGTGACAAGGCACTTTCTTGACTATTCTTTACCTTGAGTTGCATCTAGAGACCTAACGACTGTGATTTCTCTATGTCACTAGATAATTTCCTTAACTCATGTCTCATCAAGAGACCTCACGACTAAAACACTTTAGTCTCCTAATCACAGGATTATTTTACCTTTATAATCTGCATCTGGAGACAACGCGACCACTATTGATCTCTCTTTCCTCTGTATTTGATGGTTGTCACTAAGTCTCGTAATCCTCATCACAAACCCTAATCTTTTATGAGACTTAACAACAAATGGACATGTGTATTAACTTTTCCTCTTGTCTCCTGATCACTTGATCATGCTTGACTTTTAAACTTTGTATTGCAACTATCTGACTACCGTCAGATCTTACCTTCATCGAATGGTTGTCACCTGATCTCTTGATTTTTAACTTAACTCATCTTTCATCCTGAGACTTGGCGAAAAAAAATATTTTTAATCTGACATCTAACCCTTGGTTTATTCAGAGACTTAGCGACCACTGAATCTCCATGTCACATGATAATTTCTAAACCACAGTTACAATCAGGAGACTTCCCGACTGCCATTAGATTAAATCTCTGATCCACAGTTGTCACTAAATCTCTAGTTCTTTCACTTAACTCACTTTTTATCATGAGACCTGGTGACAACACTTAAAATTTAACTCATGAACTTAACTCATGACCATATGTTACATCAGGAGATAACTTGACTGAGCAATCTCGAAGTCGCCAAATAAAATAACTAACTCTACTTTCACAAGGAGACAACGGGACTACCATCAGATCTTATTATAAAATCAACGGTCCATGCCAAGTCTCATAACCTTTTTAGCATATTCTATTTTATTAAGAGACTACACGACTAATGTTTTTCGCCAAGTCTCCAGATCATAAGGAATTTTTTTTTTCTTATGAGACTTGGAGACTAAGAAATAAGCACATGCAAATAAACTTAAACTTAAGTCATAAAAAGGTAACATAGAAATAGAACCAGCTTGGGAATTTTAGGGCTTTTCTGTAATTTCAAACAAAAATTACTCAAGGACTTAGGGTTTTACATTTTCAACCAAGTTTAGGGCTAAAGAATTATTTGCAAAGGTATGTAAACAATTTTAGACATAAATTTTAACCTTCTAGGCATAAGAATGATAGGCATTTCAAAAATGATTCAGGGCGAACTCAAAAATAGGAAATACAACCAACACCTACATCCATGTCTTTTTTCTTTAGGTTCTACTTCCTTCTATTAAATTTTACCACATAATATTCAAGTACATATGTCTCCTTTATCAATGCTATCATCTTGTTCCATGAAGTGATCATGCTTCTACCATTCTTCACCCTCTCAGTTTGGATGAAATTCCACCAAGTTAGGGCTGCTCCCTTCAACTTGGATTTTTCCATCTTTACTCTTTGCTTCTCAGAAATGTCTTCACACTCAAAGAAGCTTGTCAAAGCCTCAATCTAATCTAAGGCAAAATCTGCATTCATCTTCCCACTGAAAGTTGGTAAGTCCAACTTCTCATCCATGGTTCTTTTCCCCATAGAATTTAGGGCATCTATGAGGGGTCTTTGGTCTGCAGGAATGTTCTCATCCTGATCAAGAGTGTCATCTTACTCTTCACTCCCTTCTTCCCCATCAAACATGTCTTCTTTTCCCCTCTCTACCTTTTTCTTGAGTTCTTGAAGCCTCCTAGTCAGGGTTGCATTTGCTGCCCTTTGTTCTCTCACCATCCTTGCAAGTTCTATGTTTGTAACCCTTGTAGGTATTTCTTCATCCTCAGGAGAAGACATAGCTCTAATACCACTTGATGTAGAGTGGGTAGTCAAAAATCTGAAAAACACAAGTTAAAGCCTCAAATATTCAAACTCAAGAGATACACCATTAAAGTAGGTGTTCCAAAATGCAAAGTTCCTCTACACTTATCACAAGTATAGAGATGTCTTGTTACTAGGTTATCACAACCTATTCCCAATAGGGTAACCTAATCACTAGGTTCTACCAAGTCTTCAATCCAACTCCAAGTGGTTGGTCACTAGGCACTTACACCAAACTTTCAACAACTCCCCATAAACTAACTCCAAGGACCAGGGGTGACCTATTCTCATGTATTTGGTCTATTTATATCCCTAAGGAAAGAATCTAACGATTCTACTCACCATGTACACTGATTTGATCGTGGTTGCTATGTTAAGCCTTCCCTAGGCTTGTAGCCTTTTTAGTTAGAAAATTGGACTTAGTTTGAAATTATTCCACATAACCATCTAAACAAAATAGGGATTTAGATACCCTTTATGGCCAAAGGGATTAGACTTTATCACAAAACATGGAAATGAAAGGAAACATGATGACACCTAATTTTGGTAAGGCAATTAGGCCTAATTAGGTCTGCATTTGCACTAAAAGTGCTACTTCCTTGCAACAAATATCCAAACCAATATGTGTATCATGTGAGGGCATGAATAAGGACCCTACACACCGCTTTAGAGGTCTTGGTGAATCCCGAAAGGAAAGTTATGTAGACTGTCATCAATCGCTTGATTGGTGCACACATGGACATGTACACCTAGAGCATCATGGAAAACTCATCTCCCTACATGTTATCAAACCAATCCTATATAATCTTTAAGTACATGGCTAATACATGATTTCCACCAAGGTTCATTAGGTTCCCATGCTGGAAACAAGAAATATGCACAATTTTGGATGAAACCCTGATTTAGGGCCTACAAACCAGGCAGCAAGAATGAAAATACAATAACATTCAATGTACAGGGGTTTAGTACATGAGACCAAATGTATAAGGAACATACTTCATAAGGATATCTAGATCTATCATAATTTCCTTCCTAGACTTCTGTACTTGTCCATACCAAATTATTGTTCCATGAATTTGAAGGAAAATGGTGATCTTTATTACTTTGAATGCCAAAATTGCATTAGTTCTCCTACCACCCACCTATAAGGACTTTTTTAGGAATTACCAATGGTTACATCTAGTTTTCAAACCAACTAGCCATTTGGGAATGGTTTTTACAATTTTTGACAAAAGTTGTCAAAGTTGCTAGACAACTTTTTAGCAATTTTGCAATATTTTACAATTTTGCACTCTAAGTGACCAAACTTGGTCCAAACCTATATTTTATGATCCCTATTGGATAAAAACATGAAAAAAATGAAAATAACCTATAATTTAGGTTTTGGACATTATTTGACCAATAGCTAACCAAGGACTTATAAAATGTCAATATTGGAACTATGTCTTACAAAAGGTGTCCAATGTGAAACCATTGATTCTAACATGACCTAAAGTTCACTAGGACCTTCAATGAAATCATAAGTTCCAAAAAAAACACTTAGGTTAACTAGGGTGCTCTTGCACCAAGATGGAAATGTTGTTACTATGAAACAAGACATCTCTGATATAAAATACACCCTTGTTGATATGGGGCAATTGTTTGTCATGCCCAAAAGTTGGGCAAAAACACACGAACAAAAATTTTTAAAATACACACTAAAAACAGGATACCAACAAGAACACAAGGGTAACAGGTGCACGCAAAATGGTGCAAGGGTGGAAACGAAAACCATATAAGGTCTCAAGGAGAGGAATAGCTTTCACAGCTATCCTAAAGGATGACTAAGCTCCAAATTGGAACTTCATGCAAATCGAGGAAGTTGACCAAAGTCAACTAGAGTTGACCAAATGCCGACTATACGCTAAAAGGGTGTATGGTACAACTAGGGTTCGCTTAAACCCAAAGGGAGAGTTGTAAACGCAAATCGAGATAGTTTGACTAAAAGTCAACTAGGGTTGACCAAAAGTCAACTATGACTTGAAATACGTGAGGAAGGGTCTCAAGGGTCTACTAAGTGCTAAGGAAGTCAAAGGTGTGCAAAATGAGATAGTTGACCAAAAAGTCAATCTAGGTTGACCAAAAAGTCAACCCAGGTTGACCAAAAAGTCAACTATCTCCAAAAGGCCCGAAACTGAAATCTAAGGTTCCAGAGAGTACAGGGAACACCTGGCGCGCAAATTAAATTAAACGGCCAAGGTTTGACCATGGTTGACCAAAAGTCAACCGTACACGAGGTTGGTCAAAGGTGACAAAAGAAATAAACTAGAGATTGACAAAGAAAGATTAGATTAAAAATTTAATGATTATAAGTTTAATACCTATTCTTTTAGACATCATATCTTAAATATGAACAATTACATTTAATCCCTTAAAAGAATTTTTAATTACTATTTTGAAACTATACTAAATTAAATAACTAAATTAAACTCCCCTAAATAATTGCCAGTCTTTAAGTACCTCTAAAGAGAATTAATAAATAATTAACTAATTTAAATCCTAACATTTC
>MU225240.1:1395310-1406492 GCA_018584345.1 Thuja plicata | reverse complement strand
TTTCCCTTTACTAGCCATGTCCATAATAAATTACAACACTTGCCAAATTTGGCACATTAAATTAAAACATTAGACATGACTTGATAACATGAACATTTACTAATTTAATAACATACATGCAACCCACGTTCATGAAATAAATACATAACAACAAGGTCCATGTCTCTTTATATAGACAGGACCTTGGTAAGCACAGGTATACACATAGGTTCCAGTACTGGGTCCCCGATTTAGTTCCATGGTCAACTCTTCCTGCACACTCAATGCACACATTAGTAGATCCAACACAACATGATCTGAAACATAACATAACGTCAATAATATGTGTAAGCATATAAACCACATTGCATTTAGAACTGAAATATCCTAACATCAGTTTCCTAAACCATTTCCATAATATTACATTTATACATTTAGATCCATATAAAACATCAACATAAGCTAAAACTAAATCAGAACATAAACATCTCAAAAGTACCCTGATTACAAAATCAGGTGCTGAATATATAACACAGGATTCCACCGATCCTCAAAAGTACAAAAAGTCTCGCTGATAGTCAAAGTATGTCAAAGCATAAACTACTGTAAGAATGAAACAAAATAGTAAACTATAACAGTCTAGTGTAGGTCTCACATTGTTATCACAGATCACTGTCAAGGTTCCACTATTGGAAATGATGAGGATTAAGAAACAAAAAGAAAAGAATTTGACATGGGTAAATATAATTTCTTCCACAAGGATTTAGAAGCTAGAAAAGAATGAGAAAATGGGAAATATAAAAGATAAATTTGATAATAAGAGAAAATAATCAGAAGAAATTGTTTCAAAAATCCCTCAAATTTATTTGAATACAAATCATGTAAACACTCCCTTGGGAGTTGTGGGTCCTTTTTTCTTGACTCTAGTTATCAATGGTAAGATGCTTAAAAATTGCATGATAGATTCAAGAGCATCTAACACTCTTATGTCAGTAGAGATAATGAAATCAATGGGATTGAAAGTTGATACTCCCCATGGAAGATGTCAGGAAATGGAATCTAGAGAGGTACCTATCATAGGTACTATTAAAGCTTTGCCTTATAGACTAGCTGCATATCCAAAAAAGGTTCTAACAATGAGTGTCTTAGTGGTTGATATTCCTCCTCAGTATGGAATTCTATTATCAAGAAAGTGGAGTGCTTCAATGGGAGGAAGTATTCAATGTGAATTTTCTTTTGCAACTTTTGATATTTCTGGTAAAAATATTAAGGTATCTAGGGAAACTAGAACTCCTCACATGATTGAGGAAAATGAGGATGAAAATATGAATTGTTTCTTAGACACTAATATTTATCTTTCCAAGTGTAATTTTGGAAGGTTGAAGGCGGAGTCCATCATGTGCTTTTATCTAAGGAAAAGGATAATCTTGCAGACCAACATGACTTATAGACTATGCATTTTGATGGTGTAAGCTCTAAACAGGGAGTCAGTGCAGGAGTTTTGTTGATAGCTCCTAGTGGTAAAGCTTTCAAATTCTCTTTCACTTTGTTGTTCACATGTACCAATAATATTATATAGTATGAGGCTTTTTTGATTGGTTTAAGGTTGGCATCAAGACATAAAATAAGAAATCTCAGAGTAATTGGAGACTTTAAATTGGTAATTTCTCAAAAAAAAATCCAAGTATGCTTCAAAGAATCAGAGACTAAAGCAATACAGAAATGTTATTTGGGATTAAGTGGAAAATTTTGATGCATTTGGTATTGCCTGGATGGATAGAAGTCAAAACAAAATGGCAGACTTGCTAGCCAATAATACTTTGAGGCTAGAAGGTATCACATTTGCAGGAATCTCCAAAATAGAGGTTCAATCCAGGCCTTCCATATTAAACAGTGTTGAAATTTGGCAAGTCTTTGAAGATGATTTGGATATTCTGAGATTTTTCTATTGTGAATCAAACTTTGGAAATAAAGAGATGGATTTCTATGGATATGTGGAGACCTTGGATGTTACATATACTATTTTTGGTAAGGATGTCTTACAGCTAAAATCAAATAAGGTTTTAAAGGGATTGATTGTTCTTGAGAAAAATTTTGATAATAAGGATAAGCCCTTTTCTACAAAGATTTTGAACAAGCCAAAGGATTTGGAAGAAGTGAATTTAGGGACATTTGAAGCTCCTAAAAAGACATACATTGGTAAAGGGTTGTCTCCAAAACTTAAAAAGTTGTTAGTTGATCTTCTCAAGAAATATAAGCATGTTTTTGCATGGTCTTTTGATGAATTAAAGGCATATATAGAAGATATTTTTCAACATGAGATCCCTTTGAAGGAAAGCACAAAGCCTTCTAGATAGAATTTAAGACTTGTTAATCCCACCCTGGAACCAAAAATGAAAGAAGAATTGAAAAAGATGAGGGATGTTGGGATTATAAAACCTATCAAACATTCAACTTGGGTATCAAACTTGGTGCTAGTGAGAAAGGAGAACGGAGACATCAGACTCTGTGTAGACTTTAGAAATTTGGAAATTAATTCCTTAAAGGACTACTATGGTTTGCCCAATATGGAAGCCATTCTAAAAGGAGTCATTGGATCTGAATTGATGTCAATGTTGGATGGATTTTCAGGGTATTATTAGGTCATGGTCAAGGGATCATAACAATTCAAGACTACATTTACCACATCTTGGGGAGCTTATGTATATGTCAAAATGCCTTTTCTCTTGACAAATGTTGGGGCAACGGTTCAGAGAGCCATGGATGTGGAATTTGAAAATTTCATAAATGAGTTTCTAGCAATCTACCAAGATGATCTGACAGCCTATTCAGCAAAAGAAGATCAACCTTGTGGTCATCTTGAGAAAAAATTTGTGAAGGCATTGGATTATGGGGTTTATTTTAACCTAACAAAATGTGTTTTTGGGGTCACAAGGGGAAATCTTCTAGGGAATATTGTATCTAAAGATGGAGTTAGGATTGACCCTAAAAGGGTAGATGCAATTGATAGAATCCCTCAACCCAAGAATGTCAAAGTAATTCAATCTTTCTTTGGACGGGTAAATTTCTTGAGAAGATTTGTTACAGACTTTGCAGAAACCAGTATTCCAATTTAAAAAAAGATGAAGAAAGGAGCCAAGGTGGAATGGAATGAAGAAGCATCTAAGGCCTTCTTAGGTATTAAAAAATCTATCAAAGATGCTCATATTTTGAGAAAACCTGATTATTGTAAGCCTTTGCAGATCTTCTCCTTTCTTCATACAACATTGTTGTTGCAGTATTGTTACAAAAGAATTCATAGGGCTTTGAAAACCCCATTTCCTTTTTCAGTAAGTCTTTACAAGTCACAGACTTAAAGTATGATGTCATGGAAAAACAATCATATGCTATGGTTAAAGTTTTCAAAGCTTTTAGATGTTATTTGGTAGGAGAAACTATAATTGCTTATGTGCCTAGTGTTTTTGTGACTGGTCCAACGTAAAGTTTTAGGAAGGAGGTGTAGATGGATAAATAGGATCCAAGAATTCAATATTCATATTCATATTACAAAGTTGGCTAGAGGACTACTTCTTTCAAAACTTATGCCTCTGAGCATTTTAGATACTAATCATATAGACATGTTATAAGAAGAGAAAAGGCCTTATATTTTTTATATGGACTGTTATGACTGGTATAGGGATATCATTGGATATCTAAAAAAATGATATCACCCCCTAACATGAATGAAAATAGGAAGAGAATAGTTAAGTTGCATGTTGTTAAGTATGCAATAATTCAACATCAACTATGGTGGAGGATCAATGAATGAATCTTGCTCAAATGTATAGACCAGAGTCAATCTAGGGACCTATTAGAACAAATGCACAATGGTGTGTGTGGAGGTCATTACATTTATAATACTATAGCACATACAATTATGAGATCTGGCTTCTTGTGGCCTACTATTTTCAAGGATGCCCATAATTATGCTAAAATATGTGATGCTTGCTAAAGATTTGCAGGTAAGCTTAAGTTTGGTGGGAGTTTTCCCTTGAAGCGTGTTACAATTGAGCCACCTTTTCAGAAATGGGGAATGGATTTCATTGGGGAGATTCCTAACAAGTCTAGTGGGGTTCATTTATGGATCATCATGGCAACTAATTATTTTACGAAGTGGGTTGAAGCAATTCCCACCAAAAGAGCCACAAGGTTGTGATTGATTTCATGTTAGAGAATATCCCCACTATGTTTGGTTGTCTAGAGACTATTGTGGTAGATAATGCAATGTTTTTTAGGTCTGATAAATTTATTATTTTTTTCCAACAGTATGGAATCCAAGTTTCTTACTCTTCCCCATATCACCCACGAGGGAATGGTCTAGTTGCATCCAATATAAGATCCTGATAAAGATTTTGAATAGAGTGATGGATAAGAACAAGAGGGTCTGGGATTCAAAATTTGAAACAAGCATTGTGGGCTGATAGAGTGATAGTGAAAAAGGCCATTGGTTGTGCACCTTTTGATTTTCTATATGGTATTCGTGTTAGGTTGCCAGCAAAAAACTTGTTGAAAGTGTACAAATTTGTCCAAGAATATGATGAGGAATTAGATGATGACATGAGGATCAGAATTGATGATTTGATACAATTGGATGAATCAAGAAAGGAAGCACATGATAGAAATGTTAGGTTGCAGTTTCAATGTAAGGATTTGTATGACAGAAGAACCATAGTTAGAAAAAATTAAAAATGATGACTTGGTCTTGATGTGTAATTCAAGACTGGAAGATAAAGGAAAACATAGAAAATTTGATCGTATTTGGTTAAGACCATATATCATTGACACTAAGTGGGGTTTTAATCATTAAATTTTAAAAGATTTGACTGGAAATATTTTGGAATTGCCAGTTCATGGACAGTTCCTGAAGTTCTCAAATCCATGAATAGTAGGTTTATACAAATTCCTTGTTTTTGTTGTCTATTATAGGTTAGTTTCTTTTTCGTAGGTGGTCTTCTTAACCTTGAGATTCTAGAAACTTGCTATGCCTACAAGAGACATCCATCCCCAGTCAGAGCTATTATTAGGTCTTTTAAAATTTATTCTTTAATGGAGTTCCTCTGACATCTTTCTGCAAGTTTTTTAGGCCTGGTTCTTAAACCCTACAAGTCATATTTAAACCCTTGGTTCATTTTAGTTAAAAAAACTTAAGAATCATGCATTTCTTATAAAATGGTGTTACTTTTTGATCACTTAAGTCACTTAAGTCATTTTTATCCCATGGGTTTTAAGTCGTTGGCGGGGCCATCTTATCTCCTAAGTTGTATTTCCTAGTGGGGCCCTTTTAAATATTTCCCAAAGTCCTAGGTCCCATGGTGATTTTTATTCCTTTAATAGATCTATCAAGCAGGTCTCTTTTCATCTGATAGCTTGTGTGGTCTCTTGATCACAAGATGCAGCTACTTTATCCTTCAAAGCATGGCATTGTATTTTCGGCGTGTCCTCAAATGATGGTGGGCCCTTTTTCCTTCTCGGTCTATGGTGATGATCAAGATCCATCATATTTGATTTGATCCAATGAAGGGCATTATTCCACAATCAACAAATGCACGTCAATTAAACCATCGCAAAAACGCGACCGAGCACCATTTGGAAAGTGGTCAATGCTAAAGGGAATAAGCATTGAGAAATTTAGATTTGATCCTATGGCTAGTGCTATCTCCTCAAGAGGAGATGATCATTGAATATCCATTGAGCCATCACGCCTGAGTGCCATTTATCCATTCTGAGATTATGAGGTTAGCATGTTCTAAAGTCATCAATAGAATTTTGCACCATTGTATTTGTTTTCATTGCATAGTGCACATGTTTCCAGCATCAAGACCTACAGGAAGGATAATCTTCAAGGGTTCATGACAGGATGACACATGGACATTATCAGCATGTTCACAGAACATAAAGCACAATCATATCTATTTTATCTAACGGTTGTTGTTATGCCTTGATGTGAAGATGCATAGAGATTGGTCTTCAAGGCTTCACGCTTTTGCACCACGTAGCAGTTGGAGGGACCGGGTTATGATAGCACTTAAGTTAATATTCTGACATATCAAGGAGGATCTAACGGTGTGTGTAAAGCCTGAAAGGGAAGATGATCAATTTGTATTCATCAAGGCATCGCACTTTAATGTCACGTTGCATCTCAAATCTTGGTCAACGTTGAAAGTTAATGTTAATAAGTGATAAGATCTTTTTAATCATGTGGTTGGCGCTATCCTGTAAGGCTCAAAGATGTAGGATGTTGTATATTGTGGGTTCACGATAGGAAGACATGTGCAAATCTGGTTGAGCTAAATGAGGTTAATCTATGGTTAGGTTTTTTTTTATCATACAGTGGGCGTAAAGCCTTGAAGTAAAGGTGATCAAAGGATACTTATTGAGGCATCATGTCATGGTGCCACCTATCTTGATCTGACCGTGTGTCTAATTTTTTGATAGAGATAAAGTTATGATAGGTTTGACTTCATCGGACAACCAGTGCTTTCCCCCAAAAAATAGATGCACGATGGATATATATTTGTGGGTTTACAACTTGGTGATGTGTGTCCAAACCAAATCTCTGCTCGCAGGTATATTAAAATAAGATCATCAGTTGTGTTTTAAACTGTGAAAAAGTTTGAATCTGGGTTGTCCATGATGGATTTCGTGCCACCTATAGGTGTTGAAATCATATTTTCAAATATTCAATTTTTTCTGAGGGTTTCCAAGCCATGGCGTCATGTTCCAAGTTGTAGAGAAGTAGTTGGATCAATTTGATTTCTTGGATCGCATTTATGCAGTTGTGGGATGATATAAAGAATAAATTCTGATAGCTCAAAATACTTTTCTATTGCATTTATGTTGTGAAGTGATTCTTGGGGTTCCTGATTAGATTATCAAATCTTATGTAACCCTTAGATGACACCCTATCTTCTCTACATTAATGTTGGACTTCCATCCTGAGGTCAATAGTGGTTGCAGATCTGATGGTACACATAATGGAGTGAAGAAGAAAGGGTTTCAACTTGATGGAAGAATAGTTTAGTGGTTGTAGGAGTTATTGCTTTGTAACTTAGTTTCTTTTCCTAACCCTAATTGATCTGAGGCTTGTTGTAATCCCAGATTCTATAAATGGATTTCCAAGATCATTTAGTAAGGGCTAGAGAATTGGGAAATTATAGGAAAGCATTAGGCTGCATACTTGTTTCCAGTCAGGGATATAGCAAAAAAAATTTAGACTCTATCATAATAGAACAGAATATGATCTTTTACATGTTTTTAAAGGGTATATTTCCTCAGTTAAGTTGATACAGAAACTTGATTCATCATACTTAATATAAGTTTTCTCATATTAAGTCTCTCCTTGGTGTTTATCTTTTGAGTTGTGAGTTTTCTGACTCATTGAATAGAATTTTTTTGTGCATATATTGTTAGTCCTTATCTTTGATTTAGGATCAAATTAAATGCTTTGGATATGACATAGGCTCATTTGATTTATCTACATAAGGATATTGTAAGAAGTGTATGGTCTGGGTTACTTATGTTTATAGTTATGAGTCTTTTCCAGTAAGTTGCTTTCAGTTTTTAGTATTTTCATTGAGATATTGCCCAATGGATAAGGCACTGATCAAGAACTAGTACATTCTATAGTGATATATGTTTGATTGAGTTTTTCTATGTTCTGCAAAGTTTATAACAAAACCATTTCCAAAGTTCTTTCATGTTTTGTGGTTGTTGGTTGTATGTCCTACATGGTAATGGGGAGTCAATAAATGTGTGGTTAACATTTAGCACTTTATTTCCATTATATATTTTTTAAAATCTAGAGTTATAAGGATTTGTAAAGAGTTGTATGTTGAGATGGATTAGGTGCAACTGCCTTGGTTTTGCAAAGCCAAAAGTGCAGAGGGAAGTCTTGTCCCTATAGTTGGTCTAGTTACCTTGGAGATCTTCCCATACTTGGAGCTAACCCCTCTTAAAATCAATCTCAAGGTGTATTGGTAGGTTTCAAAGCATAAATGTTTTTAAACACCAACAGGACCTTTGACTAGTCTACCCTGAGTTAATAGATTGGGACCAACAAGGACAACCTGACATGGATATTTTTTAAAATGATGAAGCCATTATAGATTTTATGGGACTTCATGAAGTAATACCATCTAGAGATAACAAGGTAGGATTCTCCTTTAACTTAGATAGATCAGCATACTTTGGGGAGGAGGCTCCTCTTTCCAGTCACAAAAGAAAAAAATAAAAACCAAAAAGAACAATCATTAAGTGAAATCTGAAAGGCACTTTCTGACCATAAAAATAAAAGAAGTATCTTCTTGTGAAAATCTTTCTAAGGCACTAGGGGATGGAAAGTCATAAATCCTCCCCTTGAAAGAAGAACATTCAACATTGCTAGTAGAATAAATAGAGGAAGTCAATCTAGGGAATAAAAATAACCCTAAAAATGTCTATCTGGCTAAATCACTTACACTTGAGGAAAGAGAACAATTCATTAGTTTCTTCTAATAAATATAAATCAACTTCGCTTGGTCTTAGACAAACATGCTAGGTTTGGATCCATAGCTTGTACTACATCATCTACCACTTTTTCCAATTTCAAATCTATTTAAACATAAATTAAGAAAGATGCATCCACACATTTCTTTACTTGTCAAAGCAGAACTAAAGAAACTCTTACATGTAGGCTTCATAAGACCCATTCCATATAAAAATTGGATATCAAATCTAGTGCTAGTTACAAAACATAATGGTTAGATCTATATATGCACAGATTTCAAAGAATTTAACAAGGATTTTCCTAAAGATGATTTTCCTAAAGATGATTTTCCTCTATGAAATATCGACATGATAGTTGATTTGACAACAGGACATCAAATTTAGTCACTCATCGACAGTTTCTTAGGATATAACCAAATAAAGATTGCACTAGAAGATCAACATAAGAAAACATTTGCATGGGGATCATATTGTTGTAATGTTATGTCATTTGGCCTTAAGAATGCAGGTGCCACCTATCAACGAGAAATGACAACAATATTTCATGATCTACTTCAAAAAAACAATAGAATATTATGTCAATGACATACTAGCTACGTCAACACTCAAGAAAACTCACCTACAATTTTTGCATCCAATATTTGATAGAATGCAAGAATACAAGGTAAAACTCAACCCAAAGAATTGTGAATTAAAAGTTACTACTGGAAAGCTCATTGGATTCACTGTATCACATAGAGGAATTGAAGTGGATCCATCAAAAGTTAAGGCCTTTCTTGACATGCCACTACCTACAAATCTGAGACAACTACGGGGTCTATAAGGAAGATTACAATCTATCAAGAGATTCATTGCCCAACTGGTAGATAAGTGTCATATATTCCATCACCTACTATATAAAAATGTAATCTTTGTATGGATGGAACAATGTGAACAAGCTTTTAAAACTTTCAAAAATTATCTACTGAAGTCCCTTGTATTGGTGCCACCAATTATAGGTAAGACACTTTTGTTATACATATTAGCAACAAAATCAGAACTAGGTGTTCTCTTAGCACAACATGATGATCAAGGAAAGGAAAGATTCATCTACTACATCAGTAGAACATTGGTGGGCTACGAACAAAATTATTCAGAAATATAAAATTCATGTCTTGCAATTGTCTTTTCTTCTCAAAATTTAAGACATTATATGTTGAGTCATCAAACAAATCTCATAGCACACATAGATCCATTGAAATACTTTTTGAGTAAAGCATCACTAACAGGATGAATCATCAAATGGGTCATGATCTTAAGTGAGTTTAACATAGAATACATGGACCTAAAGGCTATCAAAGGGCAGGTTATAATGGCTCAACTAGCAGATGCACCAATTCTAGATCATCAACATATAGTGTCCAACTTTCTAGATGAATCAATCCTTACAGTACAACCAGCAATAGTCTAGCACTTATTCTTTCATGGATCCTATATGAACCATGGTGTAGGAGTAGGAATAGTACTCATCACTCCACAAAATGATGCTCAAGTCAAGTCAATTTAGTCAAGTCAATAATGATTACATGTTGGTTATTAGTCAAGTCAATAATGATTACATGACCAAAGATGAAAAAGTGGTCCCTGTTGGAAAGTGACAATGCAAGCAATTATTATTTGGTCATTGCTATCAAACCTTAATTGGTGAGACTATTGTTATCTGTTTGAGTACCATATCTATTGTTGATGAAGAAGATTTAACAAGAAGAACAAGTGAATGGTTGAGTTAAGGAAAATAAAAGGGCACTTGATCAGTTGGCACTCGGGCAAACTAATTAGTTGTTTATCTTTGAAAGATAGTTTTTCTGGTTGTTCTGTGCTGAGCAAGTTTGGCTTGTGCCAAGAAAAGTTTCTTATAATGAGAAAATTTTCTTGTGCTAAGTAAAGTTGCTTGTGCCAAGTAAAGTTGCTTGTGATGAGCAAAAAGTTATTTAATGCTGAGCACCATTGAAATTGCCAAGTGGAAACAGTGATGTTGGCCGACTTACAGTAATTAGATTAATGATGAGATTTGAGATCTCTGGCTGACTTAGTTAATTTTATTGGGATATGTAATGTTAATTAAAGATTGATCCACATCATTTAATTTATGGGTAACCATAATTAATGCATGGTTTCAAGATTTAATTAGAGACTACTTTGGAGAAGTAAATGTAATGAAAAGATGGAATGATCTGTTGGATCTAACCTAACCTAAGATCTACAATCTTGTTTAAGTGGCAAAAGATTTATCTGACCTAGATAGAGAGGTATATGATAACCTCAAGGGGTTATTCATGAAGTGTGCAAGAATGTATGTGTATGCAAAAGGTTTTCATAGTTGATTTACTGTTTGGCATGATCTAGCAGAGAAGGCAAAAGGTAGAAGCAGAAAGTTACATGTGTGATTGCTTGACGGATTTCCAAGCAGATCAGAAGGTTGAAATGACAATGCAGGCTATCTTGTAAGTTAACATTAGAGATATAATTGGATCTGAATTGAAAATTAAGTTGTATGTATCAGATCACAACAGCTGATTACTTTCTTACCATTGTATCAATTAAATCCTTTAACAAGGTTGAATTAACAGTCATTTGTATAAATCCTCTAACAAGGTGACATTCAGATTGGAATGTTCTAAGTCCTCTAACAAGGCCACTC
>MU225240.1:1376417-1390667 GCA_018584345.1 Thuja plicata | reverse complement strand
ATGATACTGAAGATCTACATGATAAAGATATTGACGTCTTTGGCATTGTTGTCAAAGAGGGAGAGATTACCTATATAGAGGAAGAAGTTGAGGGAGAGATTACCTATAAAGAGGAAGAGATTGCCGAGAAAGAGGGATTACAAAGAGGGAAATATTACATAGAGGTAGAAGTTACTATTGAAAACATTGAAGTGGTTATCTACTTAGAGGGAGTCTACAGATGATTAGACACAGATGATTACAGTGTGATTACAGACATAGAGGGAGAAATGTTTTACAAATAAGAATCAGAATGAAGCTAAAGACATTAATGAATATTCATTCATATCAAGGAACACAGGTGAATTTTTGGATTGGTTGGTAACTATTCTTGTTAAAGCATTGTTTTAAATATTTTGTGTTGCCGTCAATGCCAAAGAGGGAGATTGTTGGAAAGTGACAATGCAAGCAATTGTTATTCTGTCATTGCTACCAAACCTTAATTGGTGAGACTATTGTTATCTATTTGAGTACCATATCTATTGTTGATGAAGAAGATTTAAAAAGAAAACCAAGTGAATGGTTGAGTTAAGGCAAATAAAAGGGTACTTGATTAGTTGGCACTCTGGCAAAGTAATTAGTTGTTTATCTTTCAAAGATAGTTTTTCTGGGTGTTCTGTGTCTAGCAAGTTTGGCTTGTGCTAAGAAAAGTTGCTTATGATGATAAAATTTTCTTGTGCCGAGTAAAGTTGCTTGTGACAAGAAAAAAATTGTTTAATGTCGACCACCATTTATATTGTCAAGTGGAAAGACTGATGTTGGCTGACTTACAGTAATTAGATTAATGATGAGATTTGAGATCTCTGGCTGACTTAGTTAATTTTATTGGGATATGTAATGTTAATTAAAGATTGATCCATGTCATTTAATGTATGGGTAACCATAATTAATGCTTGGTTTCAAGATTTAATTAGGGACTACTTTGGAGAAGTAAATATAATGCAAAGATGGAATGATCCGTTGGATTTGACCTAACCTAAGATCTACGATCTTATTTAAGCGGCAAAAGATTTATCTGACCTAGACAAAGAGGTATATGATAACCTCAAGGGGTTATTCATGAAGTGTGCAAGAATGTATGTGTATGCAAAAGGTTTGCATAGTTGATTTACTATTTGGCATGATCTAGCAGAGAAGGCAAAAGGCAAAAGTAGAAAGTTGCATGTGTGATTGCTTGACAGATTTCCAAGCAGATCAGAAGGTTGAAATGACAATGCAAGCTATCTAGTAAGTTAACATCAGAGCTATAATTGGATCTAAATTACAAATTAAGTTGTATGTATCAAATCACAACTGCTCATTACTTTCTTACCATTGTATCAGATAAATCCTTTAACAAGGTTGACTTAACAGTCATTTGTATAAATCATCTAACAAGGTGACATTCAGATTGGAATGTTCTAAGTCCTCTAACAAGGCCACTCCTGATAGGGTGATTAAATACTTTAACCAAGTCACACCAAGTAGTGTGTTATTGTAACCTTTCAAAGGGTTGGCTCCTCATAGGGCATCACTTTAGAAGAGTGAAAACTTGGTAGCATGTTACTGGTAGTTTTTCCCATATTGGGTTTCCACGTTAAATACTTGTGTCAACTTGTGTGAATGCTTATGGTTCGCTTTACTGTTATGTTACTACAAGCTAATTTAAATTGACAGTAAACTGCATGATTAAACTTGTTCATTTATGCTACTGCTACCGAGTAGATCTGAAGTACAGAAAGTTTTTATTTGCTACATCTAGACCTGAGGATAATTGATTCACCCCTCCCCTCTCACTTATTCTAAATTCATTCTAACTATTCCATACAGAGAATTGATGGACAAACAGTCAGCTTCTTTTCATTACATTATATCTTAACATGTTCCAAGGGTTTAAAACAAAGCAGTAGATGCAATGGCTTCTATAGCATATTTGATCAACATGATAGGTAATGAAACCAAATTCCAATTTCTCGTAGAACAATTGATGATACCAGCCTATAAGGCTCCAATAACAAAGTCAATGTGTGTCCTTGGTTTTCCAAAGTCCCCCTGGTACCATGACATGTATACATACCTACAAGACAATACCCTACCACCCAACCTATCTAGAAACCAAAAGAAGTCCCTTATCCAAAAAGCCTCTAGGTACACCCTTCTCACTAATACTTTGTATAGAAGAAGTCTAGATGGAATGCTTTTAAGATGTCTCACTTCCATAGAATCCCAGAGAGCCTTATATGAGGTACATGAAGGAATTTGTGGGGTCCACGCATGTGGAAATAGTTTTCCAAAGAAGATCATCATGATGGGATACTATTGGCCGAGTGTAGAGATAGATGCTCATAAATATGTACAAAGGTGCCAACAATGTCAGATCCATAGAGATCTTATTCATGCACCAGCTCAAGATCTACACCTCATCACTTCATCATGGCCTTTTTGAAAATGGGGATTTGACTTAGTGGGAAATATTAGACCAACTTCCTCTAATGATCATAAATACATAATTGTAGAAATAGAATACTATACCAAATGGGTGGAATAAATTCCTCTTACATACATCACTGGTAAACAAATTTTCATGTTTATACTTAATCACATCATTTCTTGGTATGGGATCCCTCAAACCATACTCACTGATCATAGTACACCTTTTCAAAACCAAGATGTTGACGATCTCTGTGAGAAGTTCCAAATAAATAAAAAAATTCTTCATTCTACTATCCCCAAGGGAATGGACAAGTTGAAGCCACTAACAAAAAAATCCTCTAGATCTTCAAGAAAATGGTCAATGAATCTGGTCGAGACTGGCATTTACAGCTTAGTCTCACATTATAGGAAAATAGAATAAGTGTGAGAACACCTATACAAGAAACTTCCTTCTCCTTGGTATATAGATCATAGGTGGTCCTACCCCTCAATTTTGAGATCCCATCCCTCAGAATATCACTGAAGAATATCATATCAAATTAAGACTACAGATTTTCTAGACTCAGTGAACTGGAACTATTAGGTGAGATATGCCAAAATACACTGAATCACTTACAAGGCTATTAGAATCACCTTAGAAGAAACTATTACAAGAAAGTCAAGCCATGTACCTTTAAGGTAAAGATCTTGTCTTCATGGAAAATCAGAAGAATCAAGCAAAAAGAGTTAAACCGGGAAATTTTGAGCCTTATTGGGTAGGACCATATGTCATCATCACATCATGCAACAGTGGGGCATATCATCTGGAAACTCAGGAAGGAGATCATCTCCTTGGTTATATCAATAGAATGCACATAAAAAGTTTCTATGCCTGAGGTCCCAATGTCAAGGGAACATATCTAAAGATCCTAAAAAAAATAAAAATAAATAAAAATTTACCTTGGTGAAAACCTGACAAACAAGCGCCTTGTCAACAGAAAAAAAATACAAAAAAGAGAAAAAAAAAGTAAAGAGAAAAAATCACTCTCTCAAGGAAAACTTGGAAAATAGGCACTATTGGGCAGGTACCTTGGTGAAAACCTGGTAAACAAGCACCAAGAATTAAGATCTCCCTTTGCTATCAATGAACTCTAAAAGATTAAAGTTTGTACTCTGTGCATGCAAGATTGAGTACCCAAGCTTATTATAGAAGTGCAATCCCCTTTGAGACATCATGCTTATCCATGGCTTGAACTGGCTTACTAGACTAGGTAGCAATCTTAAAAAGTCCTGAAAAAACCCAAAAATCCTAAAAAGGAAAAATATCCTAAAGAAATCAATCATAAAAAAATTTGAATATTGCAAAATCTTTGGAATAAATCATCTATGTCATCAACAAGCGAATGACAATCAAACAATCAATCAAATTTCAAAACTATGAGCTTTGCAAATTGGCAATGGACTCATATGACTCATCTTTATCAGCAATCCAATCTGTCATCAATCGAATGATTCAATCAATCATCAATTAAACTATCAATTGTCTTAGACATTGGTGAATATACTAAAAACCAGAAAAATCAGTCTTATATGAGTCAACCATTCATGAAACCAGACACATCTGCAATCAAACATCAAAAATCAAACCAATCAAGGAATAGTAAGGTTGTTAATTAGGTCAATCATGTTAGTCTATTATAAATTTATCTTTCGTGATTATGTTCTTACACTACTCAAGGATACCACTGAGTGATGAGAGTGTCTATGATAGATCATAATCTTGTTTTCTTTGTTTTCTATTTGTGGAGTGTTTCAATTAGATTCTGGGGCAATGATGATTCTAGATAAATATGGTAGGAGTTGTCACACATCTGGTAGCCATGTAGTTCTGCGATCTAAACTAACCCCTGGAAAAGAATTGAAAAATCCTTATTTGTTATCTTCTTGTTGTTATCAGATATCATAGCGGTTGATGAACTATAACTGATTGAATGTCTGAAGATGTTAAGTTGATGATCATAGAGACATAAGAAAGTTAATGCAAGACATTAAATCAGTTAATGTATTGTATTTTCATTTATCTCAACTTGATATAATTTGTATGGTCATGGACCTACTACCAAAGACTTTAAAGAACCAATGAAACAAAGGCTATTCTATCAATAATGCATATAAGTCAAGTATTCACAAAGTGACTATATACACCAATGGAGTGCACACCGATGATCAGAGTAAGAGATCAAAGTCACAGTGTTACCCGATGAGCAAATTCACAGCATTACCAACAAGCAAAGTCACAATGTTTCCTAACAAGCAAAGCATAGTGTAACCCGACAGATAGAATTATAGTGTTGCCTGACAGACGGAGATCCTAAAGTCAACTGAAGTCACACTGATAGAATAGTTAGTTATCACCGATAACTAACTGAAGTGTTAACCGACAGAACAGAGAGTTCAAAAATGACAAAATGCTTAGCTGCCAAGAGCTAAAAATAGACTTAACTGATACTTATCATTGTTTTAATCGACACGATAAAGTTGGAAATAAGTAAAAGATTTAAATCTTCTTTGTCCAGTTGGCAAGAAGATCTCTACAAGATAAAAATGGAGATTTTTGCTTTAAATCTAATTGGCGATAATTGTGGATCACGCCAAGATCAAGAAAGCCAAGAAACGGGGAAATCATGTGTATATAAGAGATAATCTTATTCATTATGAATAAGGGGAGTGACAAGAGAATAGATGTTGAAGAGATTCTGAAGGAGAAGAAAGTCTTCATTCAGACCTGATCAATCAAGCTGAGGAAAGAGCTAAATTCTACAGATACCGAGGAATAGTGATACAGCATCACAGAGAAGAATAGTGTGGAGCAAAGGTATTGAATTGATAACATTGATCAGAAACGTAATGCACTTGCAATAGATCTGAAAATATGCAATTCAAGTTTTATATGTGAATAGATCAATTTACTATTTCATTTTAACAATTGAAGCATCAAGTCTCTTAACCAAGTAGGACTTAAAAGTCTTTTCTAATTGAGATACATCTCAAGGAGTATCAAAAATTCTTATCATACAAAGTAGCATTGGATATGCCCGACACCTATTGATAGGCCAAGTGAGTTTTTGATCAAGGATGGTAGCATTAGATGCCAGATACTAAGTGACAAACTATCTATTTAAATCCTCTATCAAGGTCACACCTAACAGTGTGTTTGTAACCTTTAACAGGGTTGGCTCTTAACCGAGCTCACTTCAGAAGAGTGAAAATTTGGGGTACCAGTCCCAGTGGTTTTTCCCTTAACAAGGTTTCCATGTTAAAAATCCATGTGTTAATGTGTGTATGAGTTATTACTTTATTATTTTTCATTTCATTTAAGTAAATCTGGATTGATCGGTATACACTAGTTATTTACTATGTTTCAGTAAATAGAAAAACTACTTATCAGTAAACATATAGAATAAGGTTTTACAAAGCATTCCGACTAGTAGTAATTTGATATAAGTATTTCAAGGTATTCATCTTATAGGACTGAAGATAACTAGAGGTATAAATTTGTGGTACTAAGTTTGAAGGGTTGAGTTAAGGATTAATTTTTTAGGCCACTTATTCACCCCTCCACCCCCCCTCTCAGTTATTACTAACAATTAGTATCATACTTTTTGTGCTTAGAAACAGATTTTAACAACTCAAGCTAAAGATCACAAGATGAACAGATGACATGTGCCCAAGTTGAACAAACACAACTTTTCTTCATGGCAAAGTAGGATAAGACTCCACTTATCAGGTATTGGAAATGATGTTACTCAATACTTAGATATTGAATATGTGTTTCCCATAGGAGCACCCACAGTTGAATAAATGAGAGAGAAGCATGAGCACAGTTGCATGATGATATAGCTTGCTTCCTCACTCTCTGATGCTGAATTTGAAGATGTCAAAATATGCACAACTACAAAGCAGATGTGGGACAAATTGAAGCTTGTACATGGTGGTGATAAAAATATTCTGAGAGCCAAGGCAGAAAGCCTTAGAGGAAATTTTTATGATCTCATAATGAAAGAAGGTGAAAAAATCACATACTACAGCACAAGAATAAAAGAGGTATTAAATTCTATCTGAGGAGTTGGAGGTGTACTAGATGAAGATACAGTGGTAAGTAAAATTCTAAGAACTTTGCTTCCTACTTATTCTATTAGAGTATTTTCCATACAAGAAATGAGAGCAGTAGAAAATAGCAATGTTACTCTAGATAGTTTGATTGGAAGACTGATTTCATTTGAGATGAATAACTTTGATAATAGTATCTTACCAAACATAGAGTCTACATTCAAAACTTCTTTGAGAAAAAGAAAATCAAGTCATAAATACACTATGAGAAAAGATAGTGATAGTGAAAGTGAAGAAGAAGATCTTGATGAAATTGAAGCACTTATGGCTAGAAGAATGCAGAGAGGCAAAGGTAAATACAAAGGTAAATTACCACTTGTATGTTTTAATTGTAAAGAGATTGGATACTTTGCTGCAAGATGTCCTAACAGAAGAAAAGATGATAGAAGTAATAACAGGTCATTTGAAAAGAAGTTTGACAGAGGTGATTACAGAAGCAATCAAAAATCAGAAAGAAGAGATACCCATGACTGCAAGGACAAAGGAAAGAAGGCCAGCTACCTAGCTAAATGCAAAGATGAAGATACTGACACTGAATCTGATGAAGACATCGAGATGGTGTTTGTGGCAGTAAACGATGATTCAGATGATGATGAAGAAAGGTATGTAGAAACTGCACTCATATCTAAAATTAGTGAAAATGATTTCTAGATCATAGATAGTGGCTGCACTCACCATATAAACGGTGACAAAAAAAAAATTAGACTTTTGAATACTATAATGGTGGTTCAGTAAGAATGGGAAATGACACAATTTGTCTAGTTGAAGGTAAAGGAAGTATAATGTTGAATAACCTGATAAAATGTGAAAATTCTTATTGGGTGAGAGGATTGAATTATAATCTATTAAGTGTTTCTCAATTGAATAATTCATGTCACAGAGTATCATTTGAGAATAAGAAGGCAAAGATCTTCAATAAATCAGGAAGTCTGATTGGTACCGGTGAGCAAACAAAAGGTAACTTATTCTTTCTAAATGATACTGACACCACATGCTTAATGGATAGAAATCAAGACATATGGTTAAGGAATAAAATATTGTCATGTAAAATTTGACAATATGATAAAGATAAGCAGAAAAATAAATGTAAGAGGCTTACCGACGATGATTAAGCCAGAAAATATCATGTGCAAAAATTGTCAAAAAGGTAAGATGACAAAGTCTAGTTTCAAAAGCAAAACCCATACATCTGATGTCATTCTAGAATTAGGCCATACTGATCTATGTGGACCCATGAGAACAAAGAGTTACTATGGTAATAGATATTTTATTCTCTTTGTTGATGAATACTCTAGAATGATGACAGTAATGTTTCTAAAAGATACATCTAAAGCATTCAAGATGTTTAAATGGTACAAAAAAATGGTAGAAAAACAAAGTGGTAAAGAATTAAAATTAATAAGATCAAATAAAGGAGGGGAATTTATTTCAGATGAATTCACTAAATTTTGTAATGAGCATAGAATCAAGATACAGGTCTCTGCACTAAGAACACTACAGCAAAATGGAACTGCTAAAAGAAGGATCAGATCCATTGTTGATTGTGCAAGGACACTAATGATAGAGAAAGCCATCACCCATATCTTCTAGAGGGAAGTTGTCAGTACTATTTCTTACACATTGAATAGAGTACAATTGAAGAAAGACACCTTATGAGCTATGGTATGGTTACAGACCCAATGTAAGTTACTCCAAAAATTTTGGTAGTCAACGTTATATCTTAACAGATGATAGAAATAGAAAGCTTGACTCCAAAAGTGATGAAGGAATCTTTCTAGGGTATTCCACCAAGAGAAAGGCTTATAAATGTCTCAATAAAGCCTCTAAAAAAATTGTTGAAAGTGCAAATGTAAATATAGATGAATTTGCAGAGAAGAATGAAAAGGAAAGCACAAAAGAACCAGAGGACTACAATAGGTTTGTTTACAATGAATAACATGACACTCTACTCAAGAAACAACGTATAGCTCCTGAGCAACAGATTATTATACCCGAGCATAGGGCTACAAATACCAAAAATCTAGATATTGCTCAAGATGATGTACCAAGCGATGGAGATCATAATGAAGGACAAAATGATGATCAAGATGATAGAAAAAGAATTGAACCTATACTTGCCAGATATTTCAGAAGGAAACATCCATAGAACTAGATCATAGGAGACAAGAAGGCTGGTATAAGAACCAGAAGTAAGTCTCTAAGCACAAGATGTCTTATTTGTGATTTTGAGCCAAAATCTATCAATGTTGCACTTAATAATGATGAATGGATTAGTGCTATGAATGAGGAAATTGAGCATATTGAGAAAAACAAGACATGGACACTTGTACCGAGACTAGATGACAAGAATGTCATCGATAAAAAATGGATATTCATGAATAAACTGAATGAGAATGGAGAAGTCACCAGAAACAAAGTAAGACTAGTATTCAAGGGGTATGCACAAGAAGAAGGGATTGACTATGGAGAGAGGTTTGCACCAGTTACAAGGCTAGAAGGAGTGAGAATATTACTTTCTTATCCTGCATGTAAAGGATTCAAGGTATACCAAATGG
This sequence comes from Thuja plicata, assembly GCA_018584345.1. Lineage (NCBI taxonomy): Eukaryota > Viridiplantae > Streptophyta > Pinopsida > Cupressales > Cupressaceae > Thuja > Thuja plicata. The sequence continues at coordinate 1,381,512 of MU225240.1, read as the reverse complement.
ATGTCAAGTCTACATTCCTAAATGGAATACTTGAGGAAGAGGTATACATTGAGCAACCAGAAGGGTTTGTTGATCTAGACAAGATGAACATGGTATGTAGACTACACAAATCATTGTATGGATTGAAACAAGAACCCTGAGCTTGGTATGAAAGACTTCATTCATATCTCATAAGTATTGGATTTGTAAGAACTAGTGAAAACAATAATCTTTATTTGAAAGAAGATACTAATGCTAACATTTTGATTGCTAAGATATTTGTTGATGACATCATATTTGGAGGAAATGATATGCTATGCAAATCATTTGCAAATTCAATTAGAAAAGAGTTTGAGATGTCTATGTTTGGAGAGATCAAGTTCCTTCTTGGTCTACAGATCATGCAACAAGATGAAGGTATTTTCATTACATAATCCAAATACATCAAGGAAGTGCTGAAAATATTCAAGATGGAAGATTCCAAACTAGTTGGAACACCTATGGAAACTAGATGTAAGTTAAAAAAGGAAGACAAGTCATCTGAGGTAAATCAAACTTTGTACAAATCAATGATTGGTAAACTCATGTATGTTGTACATATTAGACAAGATATTACACATGCATTAGGAATAGTTGCAAGATTTTATGCTAATCTCAGGGAATCACATATGACTGCTATGAAAATAATTCTAAAATATCTGAAGAATACCAAGGAATAAGACTTATGGTATAAAAGAGAAGGCAAATTTAAACTTAAGGTCTTTACCGACGCTGATTGGGCTAGAAATATTGATGACCGAAAGAGCATAGCTAAAGGAGCATTCTTTATGGGTGACAGAATTGTCACATGGATTAGCAAGAAGCAAGGATCCATCTCTTAGTCTACCGCAAAGATAGAGTATGTTGCTACTGCTGCAAACTGCTCAAATATTGCATGGATCAAATAGTTACTGGAAGGTATGCATATGAAAATTCTTGAACCAATAATTATCTATTGTGACAATACCAGTGCAATAAACATTTCCAAGAATCTAGTCATGCATGCTAAGACAAAGCATATTGTCATCAAGTATGATTATTTGAGAGAACAAGTCCAAGAAAAGGAAGTGATACTTGAGTATGTGAAATCAAAGGAACAATTTGCTGATATCTTCACCAAGCCACTGCCCAAGGATGTATTTGAGTACTTGAGAAGAGACTAGGGGTCAGACCCTTGTGTACTGGTCAGTAAGATGACTAGAAGGTTGCATCAGCCTACATATTATCAGAATATCATTCATGTTGATGCAAGCAAAGAAATGAACTTCAAAGGTAAATCTATACACAACAAAGTATTTATCTACTCCATGCACCAGAGTTATTGTATTGTTGATGGATTGGGAAATTCAAGGAGTATATTATGGATAGAAAGGATTTGTTTAGCATTATTGTCAAAATGTTTGTTTAGCATTACTGTCAAAGGGAGAGATTATATTCATTATCACCTTAGGGAGAGATTATATCCCTCAAGGAGAGATTATATCCAACACATTATCCAAAGGGAGAGATGTAACCAGAAAGGGAGAGTATATACAAAGGGAGAGAATTGCTAACAATAGACATCAAAACAAAAGAGAACTGTCAAAGGGAAAGAGTTTGACATAGGAAAAGAATACATCACATCAGAAGAAGAAAGATTCTACATCTCTCCAGTAAAGGGATTGAAGACAGAAAGAAAGCTGCAAGAATCAAATCTAAGCTTATATAAGCTAACCAAGGACCAGATATTTGTATCAGTTATAGTACACAAGATTGGTAGTTTGATGAACTTCAACTGTTATATTTCATATTGTATTAGTGTGATAATGAAGTGTGTGGCCATAAATGCCAAAGGGAGAGATTGATGAACTATAACTAATTGAATGTCTGAAGATGTTAATTTGATGATCACAGAGACATAAGAAAGTTAATGCAAGACATTAAATTAGTTAATGTATTGTATTTGTATTAATGTCAACTTGATATAATCTATATGGTCATGGACATACGAAAAAAGATTTCAAAGAACAAATGAATCAAAGGCTATGCTATTAGTAATGCATATAAGTCAAGTATTCACAAAGTGACTATATACACTGACAGAGTGCACACCGACAGTCAGAGTAAGAGAGAAAAGTCACAGTATTACCTGAAAATCAAATGCACAGCATTACGGATGAGAAAATTTATAGTGTTACCCAACGAGCAAAGCACGGTGTAACCCAACGAACAGAATTATAGTGTTTCCAGACGGAAGAAGATCCCAAATTCAACTAAAGTCACACTGATGGAACAATCAGTTATCACTGATGACTAACTAAAGTGTTAACTGACAGAAGATAGAGTTCAGAAATGAAAAAATGCTTAGTTGTCAAGAGCTAAAAATAGACTTAACTGATACTTATCATTGTTTTAATCGATAAGATAAAGCCAGAAATAAGTAAAGGATTTAAAGCTTCTTTATCCAGTTGGCAAGAAGATCTCTATGAGATAAAATTACATCTTTTTTCTTTAAATCTAATTGGCGAGAATTGTGGATCACGCCAAGATCAAGAAAGCCAAGAAATGGTGAAATCATGTCTATATAAGAGATAAGCTTATTCATTATGAATAAGGGGAGTGACAAGAGAATAGATGTTGAAGAGATTCTGAAGGAGAAGAAAGTCTTCATTCAGACCTGATCAATTAAGCTGAGGAAAAAGCTAAATTTTGCAGACACCAACGAACAGTGATATAGCATCATAGAGCAAAATAATGTGGAGCAAAGATATTGAATTGATAACATTGATCAAAAAGCTAATGCACTTACAATAGATCTTCAAATTTGCAATTCAAATTGCATATGTGAACAGATCAATTTACTGTTTCAGTTTAGCCATTGAAGCATCAACTCTCCTAACCGAGAAAGACTTAAAAGTCTTTTCTAATTGAGATACATCCCAAGGACTATCAAAAATTTTGATGATACAAAGTAGCATTGGATATGCTTGATACCTACTGACAGGCCAAGTGAGTGTTTGATCAAGGATGATAGCATTAGATGCTAGATACTAAGTGACAAACTATTTATTTAAATCCTCTAACAAGGTCACACCTAACAGTGTGTTTGTAACCTTTAACAAGGTTGGCTCTTAACTAAGTTCACTTCAGAAGAGTGAAAATTTGGGGTACCGGTCCCAGTGTTTTTCCCTTAACAGAGTTTCCACGTTAAAAAATCATGTGTTAATGTGTTTATGAGTCATTACTTTATTATTTTGCATTTCACTTAAGTAAATCTGGATTGATCAGTATACAGTAGTTATTTACTGTCTTTCAGTAAATAGAAAGACCACTTATTGGTAAACATCTAGAAGAAGATTTTACAAATCATTCTGACTAGTAGGAATTTAATATAAGTATTTCAAGGCATTCATCTTATAGGACTGAAGATAACGAGAGGTATAAATTTGTGGTACTAAGTTTGAAGGGTTGATTTAAGGATTAATTTTTGAGGTCACTAATTCACCCCCCCCCCTCTCAGTTATTACTAACAAGCATGATCCAAAAGGTCAATATCTGGGTGCATTTGATTCTCTTTCTTTTCATTTATCTACTTGTTATTATCAGAGATCATAGCGGTATGCAGATGGTCAATATCTAAGTGCATTTGGTTCTATTTCTTTTTCATTTATCTACTTGTTGTTATCAGAGATCATAGTGATATCCAAATGGTCAATATCTAGATGCATTTGGTTCTCTTTCTTTTCATGTATCTTCTTGTTGTTATCAGAGATCATAGAGGTATCCAGATGGTCAATATCTGGGTGCATTTGGTTCTATTTATTTTTCATTTATCTACTTGTTGTTATCAAAGATCATAGGGATACCCATATGGTCAATATTTGGGTGCATTTGGTTCTCTTTCTTTTCATTTATTTACTTCTGGTTATAATAGGTCATAGCAGGGTCCAAGCACAAAGTTGGGTGCCAATTCTGCGAAAGTCCGCAGCCAAAAAAAATTGGCAAACCAAACGGGCACCCGTGTTTTTAGAAATGAGTGCCTGTTATGCTTCATGTTCCTGAGCCATAAATATAAAATGGGCACCCATTTAAAAAATAAGCGCCCGTTTTGGTTCGGGCGCCTGGACCAAAATAGGCACCCATTTTTTAAATAATAGGTGCCCGTTTTGTAAAAGTATTTAATTTTTCTTTTAACCTGTTTTGCAAGTCATTTTCACAACTAGCAAAATAGAATCACGTTTTTCTATAGATGAGTGCCTTTTTGAGAGCTACCGTTGAACCTCTTGCTATTTTTTTCCAAGTCCAGGTACATATCATTATTTTTTATTTGTTTTTTATTATTTTTTTCATCAAAAATGTTATTTATTGTTGTTTTTAATTAGTTTAAGGTTAAAAAAAGTATTATGATTATTGTTTAATGTTTAAAGTTCTTTTTTAGTAGGATTAAAATAAATTGTTATGTTTAGTTTTATTTTAATTTATAAATTATTGTAGAAGACAACAAAAATTTCAAAACTGATTTAATACTAGGTAGAAAACTAAAACCCAAACCTAAACCTAACCACAATTGAAACAACCCTAGGTAGAAAAATAAAATCTAAACACAACTGAAACAAGATTGTAAACCCTAGGTAGAAAACACAAATGTAAACCTAGACACAACTAAAAACAAACTTGTAAACCCTAGGTCTAGAAAATAAACAATAAACTCTCTATCTCTCTCTTTTAGAACTAGTTTAATATTTAATGTTCAGTACGTATTTTGTTTAATGTTTGAAGTTTGTTTTTTTAATAGGATTACAGTAAATTACATTATGTTTAGTTTTATTTTACTTTGTAAATTATTGTAGAAAACAATAAAACTTTCAAAACTTAAAACCCTAGGTAGAAAACCTAAACCTAAACCTAAACACAACTGAAATAAGAAACCGTAGGTAGAAAACAATTTAAATGTAAACCTAGACACAACTAAAAACAAAATTATAAACCCTAGGTCCAAAAAAAACAATAATCTCTCTCTCTCTCTCTCTCTCTCTCTCTCTCTCACACACACACACACACACACAAAAAAAAAAAAAAATACTAAATAAGATCTAAT
>MU225240.1:1352612-1373647 GCA_018584345.1 Thuja plicata | reverse complement strand
ATGATATAAAATTCATAGTTGATTTCATACAACATCATAAGATAAGATACATCAATAACTTAGCTAAATCAATCATAAGGTATTTAAAGCTAGTTTCAAAAAGAGATGCAAACTATGCAAAATATTGAAAAGGGGTGTCAAGATCAAGGAAGAACTCAAATGTACAAGACCTAAGGGCTAGACCTAATGCCTCGGGGCCTCATCATAGATGGCCTTGCCTACATAACTCGCAGAGACATCATAGTTCAGGTTTACAAAACTTAAACCAACTCATACTAGGCATGCCCTAATGGGGGACAAATCACTTTAGAAATCAAATATGGTATATGTTAGGGAGTATGAGTGAATGCTAATATATTTTCAATTGGATGCCAAATTAATAAGATATAGATTTGAGAGAATTTATGATAATATATCTAGAGAAATTCAATATAGATTCTATATTGTTCAACAAGAGCTCAGACCATGTTTAATGAGCTACAAGAGGTCAAGCTAACAATAACTTATAGCATCCAAGTGGAGGAGACTAAATCACACTCCAAGCCTACATAACAACCACTAAGTTCATTTTATAACACCAATTAAAGTATGCCTATGATAACATTAAGCTATATAAGAGATCAAGGAAAGAAACATAACAAGTGTGTTCGGTACCAACACCGACACATGTAAACTACTACTAAGCATCTCCTTGATATGTACATTTATATTTTCTTCATATCGATGGTCGGTTACACAAGATTAAATTTCATAGGACATTCATCTCTAGGTACATACAAAAGAATGATATAACATATCCAAATACGATAAGTGAAAAGAGAGAGAGAGAGTAAGAAGAAGTCTAATACCAAAACTGATGTCAATGTTGATGTAGAAACTCTAGTCCCCAATGGTGGTTGGCAACACCACCCGACCATGTGGAACCCGTAGGCCCACCCCATCGTGCTAGGAGATGTACACATGGCCCAAACACAACAAACAAGAATACACTTGGGAGTAGGCTTACACACACCAATCAAGAGCACTCACATCAGTCTCATGAATAGAAAAAGATCTATCATCTACTCTTTAGAATGTAATATATTAAGAGTGATACTCAATCTACAATGAGGTTAGGTGATAGGGGAAAACAAAGGGGAAAGTGTCATCATGTAGCACAAGTAGCTCACACAAATGGATAATTCTCTCATAGAAGGTCTCATCTTATCATCTCATTCTAAGCCCAACAAACTCTAAGGCATGAGGAGAGCACACATGAGTCTCACATAATCCACTTTCACATTATGTATCATTACTAGTTTCATATTACTCCCAATAATCCAACCAAGTTACTCAACATGGTGACACATTAGAGTCCACTTACCAATCGTTCCTATCATCTAAACCCAAGGCTCATCATGTTTCACATGAAAATGACATAAAAAATACCCATAGTAATAATACTAAGTTACATTCACAATAAGTTTCATTAAACACGGTTTTTCATCTTCTCAATTTGCTAAAATTCACAAAGCATAAACTCTTTAACATCTATGTCGGTAAAGGTTAAACATAAACTCAACCATTATATCATTATAGAAATTCCAAATATATCACGCAACTTCACAATCAATAACTTTTATTTAATTTTAAATACACACACACAAAGCAACTTAAATGCTTGATTTCACTATTCATAGTTCATCCAAATATTCAAATGACTATAACTAATTGAAAATGAACTCAAATTTATTCAAATAAGAAATCATATTATATATATCCATCATTCCCCATAATAATATGAAATCAAAACACTCCAATTCCACTTTTTAATTTTTATCAATTTTCATGCAAAAACCAGCACTATGGCGTCCTCCATTAATGGTGCTCAAAAAGCTTAAAAATTCAAAGTTTGAAATTCAAAAATTTAAAGATACCCTTTGGTTATAAACTCACCCAACACCCCTCTTTTAACATAAAATTCTCATTTCCACCATTTCTAAAAATTTGGGCAGCATAACACTACCTAGGGCATGTTTTTGATATTTTATTTAAAACTAATGCTATAATGCATGAAACCAAACGGTGTAAGAATGAAAAATATTCCAAATATTATTACTAAACAAATAAAACTTATTTGGATTGAAAAGATTGAGTATAGAGAGAAAAATCAACAAAAATTTACCTCAACTTGTGTAAAACTTCAAAATTAAAAAAACTTTTCACATACCCAATCCTAGCTTTAATCCTTTAGACAACAAGAAGGATTCGAGGAGACTATTCCATTGAGCTCCTACCCAGAAAATTCTTTCCAATTGATTTCTCCAACAAAAAGAATCAAATTTTGAATGTAGGAGGGTTTAGAGAGTTTCAAAAAAATCCTAAAAATAAAACTAAGTGTCAAAATAAACTCTTTTTTCACTTTTACAAAATGAGTTTCACTTTTTTCTTTTTGAAAACATTTAAAATAACTAATTAATAAGATTTGTTCCGCATTCTCAAATGTCCAATTTATATTTTTAATACAATGCCTATCAAAATGAGCACATATATGACATATTTAGCTCTTTTAAAAAATATATCAATTAATCTCTTTCAAATATTTAATAATTATTTATGCTATAAAATTTAATATATCGTTAAATCACATATTTCATAAACAATCACTTCCTTTTCAACCACAATTACTCCCAAGTGCCCCAAACAATATCTATACATTAATTTATCATTCAAAGTCATATAATAATCTATTCAAACTCATTTAATCAAAATTAACCATTAAATCATAACATCATTAATTTAAACAAAAACTCATAATCAGCAATGAAATTCCTATGAAATGCATCTAAACACAAAGATACTCTTTACGGGTATCCACATAGGGTTAGGGTCATTGGCATTACCATAAGACGGCAACCAAATGTAATAAGGGTCTTTACAAAGACAAATTGCGCTTAATATAGCACAACGAGGCTAGGCTTAGGGAAAATTGGCCAATGTGACATCTCCGAATAACCATCATTGGGGAAAAAGGCACGCTCAAACATGTGAAGCCAGGTGAAGTCAATGTCTGGTACCTGCCCAAGTTAGTGCAATAGCCAAAGCAACGTACACATATACTGTGTCAACAATAGGCAAGGGAGGGGAACAAGACATCATGTGGATCTCGCGAGCAAGTGAATACAACTTTGTTCCACCTCAGGCACACCCATCATAGATCATCATCATAATCATGTCCATGATCTCAAGGCACCCTGAACAACATCATGTAATTATTTATTAACAATAATAACCAGCCACAATATTTAAATAACAAGGGCTATCAAGAGAGATCATCAATATATATTACTTACCATTTAACTATGGTGGTGATAACAACCATAGCCTTACCAAGGCCAGTATGCCAAGTGTCTCTAATCATCTGGTATATCATAAAATCTCATCAAGAGTCATTGGTAAGCGTTAAGATCATTAATCATCATTGGTACCATAAATTGTTATGTTTACTGACTAATATCAATATCATCATGAAATCAACCTACAATGCCATGAGACTACCATAACATTTATGCTAAAGGACATACTCAGACAATACTGTGAGATTATTTCACATCTACTGCCATTACTAAAATCACAAGTATAATTTACTATCAACATCAATATAATCATAATCTATCCAAGCTAACATGTGAGCATCATTGTTATCATATATAAATATCAAATAATAGTAAAATCTCACCAAAGAGTATTAACTAACTTCATACTATTTCACTTAATGCTAGCACATGTTTCTAGTGACATTAACGAGTATTTAGTATCAAGTATACTTACTTCATTTCGCTTGCAATCCAGGGTCATAGGCCATATTACTTTTTTTGCAATGATAGGGTTAGAGTGACACTACAAAAATTAATTTTACATTGTCTATTGTGTACCTATCTTTTATAGGTCTCAATTAGATAAATTTTGTAATTTATTTGTTTTTACAGGACTTGACTAAATCAACTTTTGATGTTGGTGAGAGTGGACCTCCTTGTTCCACTGAGGGCATTACACCACATGGACATAGGGTAAAATTTTTAATTATGTTCATTAATATTACTTTTACTTTTTAAGTGAATTATACAAGTCATTTGAATTAGACACACTTGGTCTTCTGATGTGATATTTTATAAATGTACAGGAGGATGAGGTGCAGCATGATGGTGCATCCCAGTCACCTTCACGTGGAGTGAAGAGGAGTGCAGATCAGCTAGACGAGCAAAGTTAGACCATGTTATACTATATATGATGGACATTTTATACTCTTTTTTAAATGTTAGACCTTTTTATGATAGTTAGAGTGTGTTATTGTATGATGACACACACATTATACATGGTATCAGGACTTTTTATCATTTTGTTTTGACTTGTGTTATATTAGGACTTGTTATCGTATTATTTATATCATGTTATTTGGACTTGTGTTATCATGACTTGTTATTATATTATCAGGACTTGTGTTATCATTTGTACTTGTGATTTGAATCTAGATATATGTGAGTTTACATGTTATATATGAGTTTATGTGAGTTTACATGTAATTAATTATAATTAAATATCAATTACATAATCTTATCATTAATAGTAGTTATTTCTTCATGTAATTGACAAGATCAATTGATTTTAATTGACATGAAACAATATATAAATGTAACTAGTATTGACTTCAAGATTAACTATAAAAATACCATCTATCTTTTAAAACCATGACATAAATTAATTTGAACTATGAAATATGGATACATACTTGAATAACTAAATTCAATTGTAAAAATATTAAATATAAATTGTAATTGACAAAATTGGACATGAAGAAAAGTGAGCTCATGTATTTTATAAAACTAAAATTGGATGAATTTACAAGTGTACATTGAACTTCAAAAATAGTTCATGTATTTTATAAAACCAAACTTGGACGAATACAAGTGTAGATTCAAATTCATAAATAGTTCATGTCTATATGTTCTTCTAGATCCTGCATCATAAAAATGAATGTTGAAATGTTAGAAAATATGCATCTAAATATAAAATTTATTTATAGTATCCAAAAGTTAGATAAATGAATTAAACTTACCTAGTATTACAACTTTGATTAGCCAAAAGTTATAAATTGCACAATTTGTCTGATATGTTACATCCGGTTATACTTGACACCTGAAAACCAAAGTAATTATCTATACATGTATGATACTTGAAAGAAGTCATGTCTACATATAAAAATATATTAATTAACAAAAACTTACATGTATAAATTTGATTCAACCTAATATCTCATCAGCATCCTCTCTTTTCTGCAATGCATCCATGATTTCCTCATGGTCTTCCATTGAAAGTGTCCATAATATTTTATTAGCAGGTCTCCCTTTGTATCTTTCCAATTTGATATTTATTGCCACTACCAAACGAGAATAATTTATAATCTTCTTTTCTGATTGGTAGTCTTCAAAATCTGGCAAACCATTCCTTCTTGTTAGGTATATGTGTAGTCATGTACCAAAAATCACAACATACCCAATTGGATACTCAAAACCATCATCATCTACTTCATGACATATCAACTTTTTCTTAGGTTGTACACATCGAGCTAGCCAATAATCAATCCGCTCTTCAATATTCTCAGGTGCAACAACAACATACACATGTCCTATAAAACAAAATTAAGTAATTTATGTACAAATAAAATTTCTTAGACATATAATTCTAATAAAATAATAAATTAGATGGCATACATTAATAATATAGTTTAAAGTTTTACAAGAAATTGATTGAAATTACCAGGTTCTATGAGGTTTGAAACACGATCATAATCTTATGATGCAAATGCATGATTTAGGTCTTTATTTCTTATATCATCTTGATCTTGTGGCTCACTAGGTGTTAAGGATTTTTGTTTCCATTCTTCAACCCATTCCATATGCCCACATTCTTCCCATTCACCTGAAACACAAAATTGACAAAAACATGCAAGCTCCCTAGTCCATATAGTCCAAGTATTAGAATTAGAACTCATAAATGAATGCCATTTAGCAAACCCATTGATTGTATCAAAATCATATCTTGAAAGGACATAATTCTCTTCAACTAGCCAGAAGAAACACTTGAGTGTAGAGTTCTGACTTGATCCCGTAGACAAACTTGTTTTACAACACTCAACAATTGCACGTGCATCTTTAAATTTTGCATTTTCCTCAAATTTGAGTTGCTCTCTACACAAGGCTCTCTTAACACATGCACCAGCACCATCGTGTTCTCCTTTACCATGTACAGCCTCAAAAAAACTCCAAATATGTTGGACATTACTTTTCTTATGTGTCATACTCAACCAATAAAACATTCTATCATTCTTAAATTGCCCTGTGCAATTATCTGACCATATTAGATGTTCTGTTATATGAGTTTCTCTTTCCCTTAAATTCTCATAAAATATATTAAAGAAATACTAGACAAACTCTGATGAATGCAATTTATTATCACTCATATAGAAATGATACTCTCTCAAAAAAATTTGATCATCTTCTGTACTATTAGGTGCATGCCTATAGACAATATGAACAAACATTGTCACTTGCACTGGATTATAATATTGTGGTTGGATCTCATTTTATGGTGCAAGTGTGTAGTTCTCTGCAAAGTCAACAACTGAAAGTATACTACCAATTGGAAATGTTTTCTTGCATATGCAAAATTGTCCATCAAGCCATCTAGCATTTTGGGAGTGTTTCACATATTTAGGTACAACCTTATTCTTGAATTCGTTCATAAATGCATTAACACTAACTTTTTCAATAATTAGCTCACACCATTTTCCAACCTTTCCATCCTTCAATGGATACTCAATAGTTTTAAATCTTTTTACATCAACTAATTGATGACCAAAATCAGTTGAAATATTTTCATGCAAACATACATCTAAAAATGCAAGATTGCCACATACATCACATACACCAGAAATACATACATTCAAAAGAAAAAATGCTCATTAGGTGGGTTATAAAACAAACCTAATATAAATTCTTTTACAGTTTGAGGTGGTATATTTATACCACATTCTTGCAACATTTCATTAGTATGCATGGTAGAATGTATAGATCGAAATACATCATAATGATAATGAAATTGAACGTAAATTTTCCAACAACATGTTACTCTTTCCTTGTTAATCCTTACATACCATAGTTTACATTTTTCAAAAGATCTTTGACTAATAGAAATAGTTAACACCTTAACATCCACAAATTTTTTATACAATTCAGTTTGAGTCATATCTAAAAGATGTTTTGGATGTGGATCATAAATTTTTGAGCTGAATCTTAATTTAAGAAAATCTCTAGCATTAGATGATACTCTTGTATTATCATGCCAAAAATTTTCAATTAAAGTTTTGACTTCACCGGTAAGTTTTATGTCAGATCTTGGAAGTCTTCCACTAAAGCTACACAAATGGTTTGTCAGATCACTTTCAAAGTTAACTCTTCTCTTTACAGCTCTCGTTAAAGTTTTACGATGAATATTAAGATATCCACTTATTTTTTTCATCATTCTTTTATTAGTAGTTTTGTTTACTAGAGCTGATGTTATTGCTCGTCGTGCTGCATTCCTATCTTTAGAATGACTTTTCTTTCCGATTGTGTCAAAGGCACTAGCAACTGTTGTTACAACTTATTTTAGAGACTCATCCTTCTTTTTGGATTTCAAAATATTCCTAACCTCTTCATCACTTTTGCATTTTACTCATTTTAATTAGTTGTAATATTAATTGACATTGAAACCCAAATTTCTTATTATAAAAAAATTGTCTAAACAATTTACTCGCGTATGTCCTAATCTGTCTCCATGAAATCAAAACATGTAGATTTTCTAGCACATCACTTTTAATTTGAAATTGTTTAATCATTTTATTATCATTCAAAGAGGTTTCTTTCTCAATTGGTGTTTCTATGTCTACGTCCACATTGTTGATCTCAATTGTCGTTTGATTGTCAATTTCAATTGGGGTTTCATTTTCACTTTCAATTGGTGTTTGATTTTCAGTTTCTTTATCATTATGATTAACATTACTAATTTGTGTTGTTTGATGTGCAATATAATCTGTTACCCTATTTTTTAGAATAAAATCTAATTGATTTAAAGAGTAACCCGCTAATACAAAAAGATCAAGTTCTTCATCACAATAAGTTTTATTTGGCTATGAAGACATGCCTATATCCAACACTTGATTAGAAAATGCACCTAAATTTGCTCCTATTGCACTTTCTTCTTCAAACTCTGCATCCATCATGGTGTCCTCATTTTTCTCATCTTCTTAACCGATTGGTGAACTTGATGCTCAAAAATTATCTAGGTTTCAAATTCTTGCTCTTCTTTCTCGTTGTCATTTTGCCTCTTTCTCTTTATTTGCTGTAACATCATCAGCTATCAGAGCCTTTCTTTGCTTCTTTCTGGATTTTTTTGATCCTATATTTGCACCAAAATTTGAATTCAAATTAATCCCTTCTTATTAGATCCAGAATAAGACAAGAAAAGAGAATGTTGGTTGACAATATTCTTTCTACAACACGGATATGTCATACAAATGATTGAATAATCATCAATCATTGAGATCAGGCCCACAAAATAGTTTTTGTCTCCAACGGATCTTTCAGAAATGGGCACCCATATTTAAATGAAATAGGTGCTTGTTTATGAAATAGGTGCTTGTTTATGAAACAGGTGCCTTTTTTGATTTCAATGATCCAAAATGAAACGAGCACCCATTTTTTGAATTTTAAATAATGGGTGCTCGTTTCTTAAAATTAGGAGTGGAGACTGTACCTCCACCCTGGTTTTTAGTTTGGGATAGGCTTGGTACCACCAAGCCTATGCTTGGCCTTGCCAAAATATGGCTAAGGCATTTTAAAATAAAATTTTTGCTTTGTGACGATTTTTTGGAGGTCTTCCCAAATGCATTTTTAGACGAAACAAAAACTCATTTCAGTTCATATTGTAAAAATTATAAAAATATAAATTTTATATTGATATGACAAATTTTAGTATTTTTACAATAATTATTATGCCAAAGTGGTACCTAAAGTTGAAATAGTAAGGTTTACTAAAATTTTAATAACTTTTTTGATTCTAGGTTTTTTAAAAAATGAATTATATGATCCCAATCTACATAGAATTTAATTCAAAATAAATAAATAAAAATCTAAAAAAGTGAAATTTTCATCAAATTATGGTGGTTGTACACCAGAGGTTTTGAAAATGTACTTTATAGTCAATTAAAATTAATAAAAAAAATATTCAATTAAAAAATAAGAAAAAATACTCTAACCAATCTTTGATGTGTTAGGTACCTTCCCCCAGAAGGATTTAAAAAAATTCATTTATTTACTTCAAAATAGGGTGGTGGTACACATGTAGGGTATGGTCCTGAAATAGGCATTTAGAAAAATGGGTTTTTAAACATGCCAACTAAAATTAATTTTCTACCACATGGGTGTTCAAATAAATTATATATTTGAAAACTAGACTCCGAGCACTACATTTTCTAAATGGATTGTTTTGAGATTCAATCTCTAAGTGCCTCAAATTTTGACATCAATTGACAAAAAATTTGAAAAACAGGGAAAACACTTCCACTTTTTGCCCAAAAGTGGGACTTAACTTCTTGCAGCCACCTAGTGGTATTGAAATTATCAATATTTGGGTACATTTGGTTCTCTTTCTTTTTATTTATTTACTTCTAGCTATCAGAGATTATAGCGGTATCCAGATGGTCAATATCTTGGTGCATTTGACTCTCTTCCTTTTCATAATAAATTCCAATGATGAATAAAAATGGAAAGTATGACAGTGACTTGGTTTCATCACTCATTATTTCATTCAGTTACACAACTAGTCTCTCACTAACTTTCTTCTAACTAACACATGCATGTACTTAGATACATTGTGCATTTTAGGTTTACATTGCTTTATTGCATAAGAAAAACCAAAAACATATGCATATTAGGTCATACAATCAATTCATCCATCATCAATAACATCATAACTAACATCATCATCATACAGTGATTCAATATTGTCAACAAATTAATGCTCATCTGACACATTTTTTATGCTTAATTTGTTGAGGGGGCATATAATCCACTTGTTATCGTTGGGGCAAGCTGGAGCGGGATCAGAAAACCTGAAGAATCTTTGACACAACATGACAAGAAGCATTGTATCAAAGAGGGGCAAATGTAGACACCGTAAAATGGACACACTTGTGACCTCACATTTAATTACTAATTTTCCTCTATTAATTAATGGTTTTTTAATCATTAATTAATCATCTTATTTCATCTAAATCCAATCATCTAATCATTCAATCATTTCCCTAAAATTGATTAAATAATTAGTTTTATTTAATTAATAAACCTTAATTAATTACTCTTTATTAATTAATTGAATTCAATTTCCTAAAGTTTAAAATCAAATATTTAAACTTATTAATTTATTCTTCTAATTAAATTAATTTAATTTTACTCAAATATTCAATTTTAAATCAAAATAGAATTGAATTATCTCATGTTTGAGTACTTTAATTTCTAAAATTAAATAAATACTTAAATAAATCAACTTTCTAGTTCCAAGAGGTAACTCACAATCAACTCTTCAATTCCAAAAGAGAACTATGATCAGATCTCTAGGATTGCATAATTTCCTCCACCTTCTCTTCAGTTCTAAAAGGCAACTCATAGTCAGCTTTTCAGTTAACTAAACTATCCCCTCTTTTCTTTAGTTAAAGAGGTGGAGTTTACTGATTTCTTCTCTAGTTCCTTTTGATCTCAACCCTTCATCCTCCAATTTATGGGATTGATGTTATCCATCCAAATCATTTTCCATATTGTAAATAATCAACCTTCTCAACCATTTGAAGGATACAGGATTTCAATATTTGCACACAATTACTCTCCATGATTCTTGTACGAAGCATTGAGCAAAATCATTATCAGATTGATCTCATTTTATCAACACTCCCAAGTCACAGACATTTCCAATATCAATATTGAGCACCATTCGTACAAAATTTCAGGAGTAGAGAGAATAAATAGAATCTTCAAGCATTGTGGTTTGCATTCATTTGTTTTCCTCTATTTTTCTTGTTATTTTATTGTCCATAGGTTAATTCTTAGGAGATTTGATTGCTTTCCCCCACTGCAAATTAGTGCAACTAAACCTTGTTTGAGTGTGTCGGATTGGATCTTTGAGTGTGCAGGATTGGATCTATACAATAAGATATAGAGCCTTTACAGAGGAATAATTTGGCTTGAACAAGATGCAAGGTGTAATATTATTAGTATTATAAGGGACTAAGAGGGTGGGGTGAATCAGTGTAACCACATATTTAAAAACTTTTTTTGTCAACTTCCAAAGTTACCAACATAAAAAGATAAATGCAATATAAAAGTATATCAAAGCATACATCCATGAAAGAAACACAATAACACCAATATTTTATCATGAAAACCCTTGTTAGAAGAAAAAACCACAGTGGAAATTGTCACCCACAAATATCACTAGTGCACCAATAAGTATTTCTCTTTTAGGAGAATTACAACATCATGTTAAGGATATACCCGGTTAAGAGTATCTATATCCCAGTTAGAAGTTATTACAAAATTCATGTTAGGAACTATCTTGTTAAGGGATTTAGAACTCCTTATGAGAGTCACCCTGTTAGAGGATTTAGTCTTCCGACCTATTGCGATCTTGCATACCCTGTTAGGAGTAACCCTATTAGAGAATTTTGATTACAAGTCAGTTAGGACTTGCCTTGAGAATGAAGTCAAATAAACTGATCTAAAAGTACTACACTCTTCTTGACGGATACACTTCAGCACTACTCAAAACACTATTTTATTTGCACAAACATCGACTGCAACCACTACAATCATCACATCAACTCTCTAAAACTTTCAACCTTTACTTTCATCTCTTATATACACTTTTAGTTTGGTGGAACAACCCTAAAATGTCTTACCACAGTTGACCTCCAAATCCTAAACAAACTCCATAAGTGATCACACCAACATAGGAAATTGAACACCTCAAGGTCAGCCCTCAATAATACAATTCATAAATAGAATAAAATTTGAAATGTAATTGATCATTACCTTGATTTTATCACCTTGACTGGATTGGTTGACTGTTCTTGCCAATATCACTAGTGTTTCCACTGAATCTCCATCTGTGCATTTCATCAGCTTACACAATCATAGATGTAGGTAAATATGAATTTTTAGATACTTCTTGTAATATTGCATCATCTAAATCCTTTGTATTATCATCACACACCAAAATCACCATCCCAGACTATATTATCATCGATACACTAAACACTTAGAAAAATCCGTGTACATTCACCTTCATCACCAGTATAATTGATTTGACCTGTGAAGTAGACTTGTTTCCAGCAATGAAAACACTACAAAATTCACCACATGATCTAGGATAAGATCATCTTCATCATATTCCAATAATTTCCCCCTTTGGCATTGATGGCACCACTTATAAAAAATTTTTAAGTGTCTCACTAAGTAAAACAAAATATTTAACCAAAATTTTCACTCTATACTACTCTATCTACTCCCCCTTACTATATTCTCCACATTTGACAAAAATGACAAAGGTATTACAATAAATGATCAGAGAAAAAATTTAATTCATAGAGAGTAGCATATACCTATTACAATCTACTATATATATCACCAAAATTGGTCTTTAGGACCTATAGGTCAGTCTCCCATAGCTTCTTTAGATACTTAGTGATCACTATCTAACTAGTTAGCAAATATGGTAACTCCTCCAATGAATCCATTGTACTTATATCAAGTAGAGTTGATATTATTGCTTTATCTTTAACTCTGTTCTACAAAATTTCCAACTTTCAAATCAGTAGACTTTGCATCTCTAACAATACTGAGACCCTTTTATCCTGCTCATTTTGATATGTTTTGAGCTTATGATTAATGCAACTAACCAATGCTCTAAAACTTGTAATGGAATGATTTACTGGATCAAACTTTTCTACTAACTTTTGTATCTCTTTTTGTGCTTCATCTCTTTTGAGCTCAATATCCTTCAAATATTGTGAGAAATCAGATATAGAAGCAAGAATCTTACCACCTTCTATCAGTGCTTGTTTTACCTTGTTAATCTCAACTATTAATGTTCCTCTATGAAATCCAATCTAATGGACTTATTTGATTTCTTCTATTCATAATCTATCTCTACCTTTATTGTTGTTGCATCCTCTAGACTTTATATTTGTTCACTTGTAGTTGTCGCCAATTCACCTAACTATTCAATAGGTGTATCCTTCTCTTCATAAGTTGCCTCAGGTACAAGATCAGACAATATATCTCTTTCACTTTGTATAATTTGTGCCTCCTACTTCTTTTTATCTCTTTTAGCCTTATAATTAATGGTCATAGAAACATTCATTAACTTTTTGGGGCTCATTATACTAATATCTATTGGTCCTTGAATGAACGGTATTTCATCTTCATCCATCTCATCAAAACTTTGTTGAATAATAGACATACAAGATATTACGTTCTCCTTTTCTCTATCTATTTTCACCTTCTTTTGTGGTTCTTTCTCTTCTTTATCTCCTTCCTTCTGCACATCCTAAATAAGTGCATGCTCTTGCTTCTGCTTCACTAGTTGCCTTTATTGTTGGTTCTTATTTTTTCTCACCAATATGAACATTAACTATGGAATCATCATTCATAAGTTTATATGTTCATGTATCCACCTATTCATCAGGAATAACCATGACATGAATATCACTTATGGTTTCCATGGTATCCTTGGGATCATCCAAATAAATATTATCAAGTTTGATCTTCACACCATCAATTGTCCATCCTTCATCAATCTGTGTAATTTCTGGTTCATTATTATCTTTTCCTTTTTCCTCTTCATCTTTGTCTTTTTCATCTTCCTTCTCTTCAGTAAGTTCTAAGAATTTCTTTAGAACACTTACTATTTCCTCTTGCACTAATTGAGAGTCACCAATCAGTAATCTTATATTCCTTAACTTAGTATTGAATTTAGGTCTAACTTTCTTAAGTGTCTTGTGTACTTCCTCTTTAGACATCTCCCATTGTAATTCGACTAAGTTATATTCAATTATTTCCTTGTCTTCCTTCAATATTGTACACCACTTAGCTTTTATCTTGTTGTATAGAGATGTAGGGATTTGTCCTTGCAATTCAATAAGTGCTTTACTTAGTTTGTGCATGCTAAACACAACTGCATCTTCAATCTTTCTTTGGTCTTCTTTGTTGACCTTTTCATAAAATTTCCTTGCACCAACTAGTGCACCCCACTTCTTGATTTTTTCAACAATAGTATCAATAGAAATAAATTTCCCAAAATTAGGCTTGACAAATTTAGTGGTAGGAGTACCAACTACCTTTGACTTTTTTCCACTTTCCTTCATCTTCTTTTGTTCTTCATTGGATTCAATTCCTTCTTCTTCTACTTCTTCTTCAATCTTCTCTAATATCTAACCCTTATGTTTCTTTCTCTTGCTAGTGGTCTATTTCACCTTTGTAGGTTTTGATCTTGTAGGGTTTTGCTTCCCTTTAATTACTTCACAAGAGGATTGAATTTCTCCTAATTCATTATAACTATGGAACTTCTTGTTTTCCTACCGGTTGGGGCACTACCAGTTGTAGAAGAAATTAATTCTACATCAACATCTTCTGCTATAGTTGCTGCTCCTGATGTTCCTGCTTTTTCTACAGCATATTTGTCTCTAGCTTTGTTAATAGCTTCCTGAGTGAAGCCTTTCTTCAATGCAAAATCTTCAACTTCTTTTCTTATCTTCTTATCAATTACTGGTTTGGTCAATTTTCTATGTACTTCCATACTCTTCTCTTTGCAATTTCCAAATCTAGGCTCATTTGGATCAACTGGTTTAGATAATAGATTTTCAACATGTCAGGTCAACATATCAGCTTCTACTTCATATCCCATAGGCATGGCCCAAGATTTCCTAGGCACTACTACCTCCATATTAAAAGTGTCAGTATCCACCATAAAACATATATCATCCTTGTATTTATCAACAATATGGCCTGGTATCCTTTCCCTTTTATGCATCCTACTCTAAAAATCCTTGAAATATCCCAAAACAGCCTCATTGAAACTATTCCCTACAATGTAATATAGTTCTTCAGTTGAACCACCATTGGTGTACCTTCTATCCAATTTATATTTCCAACACCAGGAAAGAAATTCTGAAAGTAAAATAACAATACCATAATTAATTTACTAAATTTGAGAAGTTGCCTTTTATCCTTTTAAATATTCTCCATGTTCTGAAATAGTTGATCTCTCATCACACCACATAGATCATACTCAGCATTCTCAATCACCATTTCATATGCACTATGGATTGCAGCAGTGGGCACATTTTTTATTCTACTAGAGTAAAACACATTATATCCAATCAACATAGATTCAAATATCACATTAAGATCATGGATATCATTGATAGTCATTGCTATCTTATCCCACTTTGATTCAGTTAACTTTGTGACTACATCTTGTGAGATTGACCTAAGTACTAGTACTTCACTGGTTGCATAAAAACTTGTAACTACATGTCTAGCCTCCTTAGTGATCTTATGTGGTCAGTCAAGCTACATTAACTGGTCATGCACTTGGTTTAACACATATAAAACTTGATCTTCCTCAAACTCATTAGAGAAATTAATCACATGAGAGAAACCCTTGTCTACGACCACTTGGTGCTCATCCTTCAATACCATATTACTACACAACTCTGTATATTGACTCAAAATATGTGATTTACATGAGTCTTCAAAATTACAGTGAATATATGATCTAAAATCTTTAATATGCATCATGTCGTAGGACATGCTGGATAGGGCACCCTTTGGATCATATTTTATCTATTTGAAGGGATGTTTCTTAAATTTTGGCCTAGGTTGCTCAGTAATCTCTACAATTATTGGTGTATCCATCTTTCAATTAAAAAATTCAATCTCTGAAGATCAAATAAATACCTTTCCAATCACCACTCGATGAGACTTCAAAACCTTATTGTTTCCTTTCTTACAATCACTCCAAATTTTCCAAATGATCACCATGAATATTGTCAAATTGCTCAATCAATACTTTTGTTGCTTTGTGGCTTCTCCTTGAACGCGTAGGTACACATAAGACCTAAAAATCACCTTTTATCTGCCTTCTCTCTACAGCAATAAATGTATCATTGGTTTCTAACAAAACATCATATATCTTCTAAAATCATGTTAGTGGCCAACCAATTATTCATGCGGTCAAAGAAAATTAATACCATAAATCAAATCAACCATATGCATCTAAATATGTGAAGATAACTTACTAAACATTCATCTAGGGGGTCTTCAATAGATTAAACAATGTTTTCTCCCCTATGTCAATGATGACTTAGTTAGATGAAGAATTATCCACACCTGGTGAAGATGTGGTGTCTTCAAATGGTTTGTCTTCAATCTTCTTTGTCCAAATCTTATTCATCTTATTTATGGTCTCTTCAACATTCACGATATTCTTACCCTTTTTCTTTTCTGGTTGGTTAACTAGTTGATTCACCTTGTTGTTCCTTTCTCTACAAAACCTTTCAATGTTTCCTATTTTGTGAAAATGAAAACATGTCATACCTTTTGATCTCCAAGGTCTTTCTTTGTCTCTATTTTTTCTCAATCTATTGGTGATCAATGTAAATCCATAGTTTTGACAATGTGAGCATCTAACATTCCACTGGTTCTCATTCTTATAAGGACTTGATCGGTTGACTTGTGACCATTGATTGTTCATCCTTGTCATGCACTCATTAGCTCTATACCCATACTTGTTGCAATTTTAATAATAACCATGAAAATTATTTGGTCTAGCATTAGATATAATACTTGGAACACTAGATCTAACATTTGTCTTGCATACATTAGCATTGTGTCCAACCTTATGACAATAGAAACAAACTGGTTTATAATATCTCTTACCAAATTTCCTTGGGGTTACCTTTGGTGAGGCTTTCTTATCTTGCATGTCCTTCTTTCTTATAGAGGATTCTCCAATTTCATAACTTGTGTAGCCAAGACCATGCTTCTCTCCATCCAGTCTCTTTTTCTTGAGTTGATAATCAAGTTTTGTAAAACTTTCATTAAACTTCTTGAGTAATTCACTTGTAGCCTTCAACTCACCTTTTAGTTTCTCATTTTATTTCCTCATATTTTCATTCTACCTTAGGGCTTCTTGATATTCTTCATTTGTGTTATGTAGATGATAATGCACTGTACCAACCTCTTGTTTAGATTTGAAAATATCATCTACTTTAGCTTTTAGGGCTTTATCTTTAGCTTTTAGGACTTCTTATGCAATTTTCATTGCTTCTTCTATAGGCTTCCTGTTAGGATCAAGAAACACTAAGAGGGGGGGTGAATCGGTGTTGTATCACATTTACTCCTTTTAATACAAATCAAACTTAACCATATAACAACTGAAATAAAGAGAACACGTGCATAAAATAAATAACTCATAACACCATGATTTATTCACAAGGAAACCTTGTTAAGGGAAAACCCCAGTGGAGATGGTACCCACAAATTATATACAAATAATATGGTTTCCCTATTAATAGACCTATCCCTATTAGGAGCTAATTATTAGATTTAGTACAATATCTTTGTTAAATGATTTAGGCCCTATCAGGGGTAATACAAGGAGCCTACTGCTCTTACAATACAAAATTATCTCTATAATGATTTATCATAAATGATGAACTGTACAAGAATATGTTATGCTGAAGTAGTTATAGTAATATCTCACAACATCCTTTTCATTATTCTAACATCCCAATTCATCCACACATATCGCATCCCTCCTCGCATCTAAAAACAATCTCTACATAATCCTCAGTCTCACAATATGTCTAGTCAGCTCACAAGAGTATGACCAAATGTGTCCAACACATAACCCAATAGAAAATACACCATAATAATGTTAGAATAGTCCCAAAGGATAACTGAGAGGGGGGTGAATCAGTTATCAGCTAATTTAATTTTTTTCTTTTATTAACTCTAGAATACAATAAAGTAAATGCACATTCAGATAACACAATAGACAACACTACAATTTGGTTACGGGGAAACCAAATGGTTAAAACCCCGATGGTAATTAACACCCACAATGTACTATACTTGTTTATAATAATCCTTGTTAGAAGATCTTGCAACCCCATTAGGAGTTTTTCTTTACAGTGCAATATGTATAGTCACCTGGTTAAGGGTCTGACCCTGTTAGGAGTCTTTTACAAATAACTCAGTTAAGGGTGAGGACTCACTGTCCAAAATCTCACTGCTTTAATGGTGAAGGATACAACCTTCTGTAGAACATATATGCACTATATCTGATGATGAACTATAGAGTAGACCTGTTGTCTTGATCAGTTACAGTGTATTATAATCTTTCACTTCTTCTTCACATAGATCCTTGATGAATGAAACTCAACTGATATTCTGCTCTGCACTTTTCTTGTATCTTTTCTTATCATTCACACTTAGCATTCCAAAAATGAATTTATATAAGTATCTTCCTTAAAGTATAAGATCAAGGGACCTATTAGACAACTCTTCATAACATCCTTGTTGGATTTACTAATCACACAAGCATAATTACAACCGCACAATATAAACTGAATAGAAGCGACGCTTCACTAAGTCGGCCTCACCAAATTAACTCTAACTTTGAAATCTTCTTGAACCATGTTAGGCACCTTTAGATAACTATCTTCAACTCATAACTAAACTTGAATATACACATGAATATCCCAAAGATATGTGTAACTCAAGAACCAATGCAATATGTTGGCTCTGTACAAACAAACTCTAGAAACTGTAAATGCCACTAACAGAATTACACAACACAACTGAAAATTCATATCTGAGTCTAAGTGTATGAACAAAACATCAAAATGTCTACCAAAATAATATAACCATGCAAGACTTGATATCATCATTCTGATAAGTACATACACAACACTGTTGTATATTATATGTTGTCATCAATGACAAACATATAATCAACTAGCTGCCAAAAGTAAATCTCCAACAATCTCCCCCCTTGACATTGATGGCAACATATGATATTAAAAAATTCTTCAGCACATGGTGTCTTCTTTCTGATATTACTTTAGCTCCTATGTCTATGTTTATACTCCCCCAGATTATATGCTCCCCCTTACTATATACTCCCCCTTTCACATTAATGGAAAAGGGCATCATAAACAATTAAGCACAGGTACTACTCCAGAAGTAGAGTAGGCAACCAGTCATTAGTCACTTAATGACTAATGTTCTTGTTGCTTTATCTAATCAGACTCAAGAGAGGTAATTACTCCCAACTTCTCCCTGAGATACTTAAAAGTATCTTTTGATAAAGGCTTTGTGAAAATATCTGCCAACTATTCTTTGGTGCTCACATAGTCCAATTTTACTTCATTATCTGCAACTTTTTCTCTAAGAAAATGGTATTTAATTAAGATGTGCTTTGTCTTTTCATGCATCACAGATTTCTTGGACATGTTGATAGTACTGGTGTTATCACAGTGAATAACAATGGGATAGTCAACCTGTATACCAAAATCCTTAACCATCTACATGATCCAAACCATTGTTGAAGAATTCAATGTTGTTGCAACATATTCAGCTTCTACTATCGAATGAGAGATACAATTGTGCTTCTTTCTTACCCAAGAAACCAACCTATCTCCAAGAAATAATGCTCCTCTAGAATTACTCTTCATGTCATCAAGACAACCTGCCCAATCTGCATCTGTATACACATGAAGTTGTACATTCTCTGATTTAGGATACCATAAACCATAGTCTATAGTTCCCTTTAGATATCTGAATATTCTCTTTATTTCCATTAGGTGATTGTATTTTGGTTCAGCTGTTAATCTACCAACTATGCCAATTGAATTAGATATGTCTGGTCTAGATTGAGTAAGATATATACATTTTCCAATCATAGACTTATACAATGTCTTGTCAACTGCTGCGGAATCATCTTCTTTAAAAAGCTTGCTTCCTGTTATCATAGGAGTGGATACTGGCTTACAGTCTTCCATCTTGAAATTATTCAATATTTCCCTCACATATTTGGACTGATTTATGAGTATTCCTTAATTTTTCTACTTTACGTTCAATCCCAAAAAATATTTTATAGGACCAATCATGCTCATTTCAAATTCATTATGCAATTTCTTTTGCAAATTCTGCACTAAGCTTTTCATTACCTCCAAAGATAATGTCATCAACAAATATGGCAACAAGTAATAGTCCACCAGGTGTCTCTCTTATGAATAGGTTACAATCTATTGCACCTTTCTTAAATCCAATCCTAGTAAGATAATCATCTAGTCTCTCATACCAAGCTCTTGGGGCATGTTTAAGTCCATAGAGTGCTTTCTTCAATCTACATACCATGTCTGGCTTATCTGATAGATTAAATCCTTTAGGCTATTCTATGTAGACTTGTTCCTTCAAGTCACCATTCAGAAAGGTGGATTTGACATCCATTTGATATACCTTGAAGTCTTTAAATTTTGCATAGGCCAAGAATAACTTAATGGCTTCTAATCTGCTCACAGGGTCAAATGTGTCAGTGTAATCTATCCCTTCCCTCTACGCATATCTTTTACACACTAGTATTGATTTGTTTCTAAACACTGTACCATCTTCATTCATCTTGTTACTAAATACCCACTTTGTTCCAATCACATTTTTGTCACTAGGTCTAGGGACCAATTCCCATGTATCATTTTTTATTATTTGATCTGATTCTTCTTCCATTTCTTTCTGCCAATCAAAATCCTTGCAAGCATCTTCAACATTTAAAGGTTCAATCTGTGAAAGTAAACATACCTCTTCATCCACTGTTAACCTTTTTTCTTTTGATCTAGTCAA
>MU225240.1:1318675-1352501 GCA_018584345.1 Thuja plicata | reverse complement strand
AATCAAACATTTCTTCAATAATAGTGTCTTTACTACTAGGCTTGGGTTCATCCTCAATCATAGGTGCATATTCATAGTACCTTTCTTGAACCATGAACTTCTCATCAATCTTTACATGAGTACTTTCAATTATCTTCTTTAATCGCAAATTAAAACATCTGCATGCTTTGCTTTAGTAGAGTAACCAAGGAAAATACCTTCATCGCTTCTAGCGTAAAACTTACCAACACCATCATCTCTCTTGATGTAGCACTTTCTACCAAATATTCTAAAGTATTTTACAGTAGGTAGATTACCAAACCAAATTTCATAAGGTGTCTTATCCACGCCTAGTCTTAGTTGTGTTCTGTTGATAGTATAGACTACGGTATTGGTTGCATATCTCCAATAGGTATGTGCAACTTTTCCTTCAATCATCATAGTGCACACTGTATCTAGTATGATCCTATTCCTTCTTTCTGCTATCCCATTTTTCTGTGGGGTTCTGGGTGCACTCAACTATCTTTTAATTCCATATTCTTCACAGTAGTCATAAAACTGGTCAGACGTGAATTCTCCTCCACTATCTGATCTTAGACACTTTAGTTTTAATCTAGATTCATTCTCCACTTTGGGTTTGAATATTTTGAACTTCTCAAAGGCTTCATACTTCTCCTTTAAAAAATAAACTCACATCATTCTTGAAAAATCATCAACAAAAAAAATGAAATACCTTTCTCTGTAATATGATCTGGTTTGAGTAGGACCACATAAATTTGTATGCACTAGGTCTAATGATATGGAGAAACTTGGATACCTCTATGAATTTTCTTGAACTCTTCTTAGGTCACTCCTATGACCTCTTAGGGCTTCCTCAATCCACCCTCTAACACTTGGAAAGATACACTTCTTCCCTCTACCAAGAATCTACATATCTTGTCAGGTTCCAACACTTTGTTCTCTATAAGAACTCTTCACATTTACACCTTCCAAGCCCTAACCATTGATTTGAGTTGCAAGAGGTCAAGGGCTTCATTTCACTCCATTCTTGACTCCAAGATGGGGTCTCAACTTGCCAAGGATATTCACTTACCAATCCAGCTCTAGATTCCTAAGATTTAGGCCTTGTAGCCTTTTTGACAATTAGGCCTCCTTAAATCAAGGAAATCTCTAATACAGCTAAAACTTCTCAAAGGACCCCCAAAAATGTTTTGGCAGCTCACATGTAAGGAAAAAATCCACCAATATTTTCTAGGTTACAGGGTCCAAGTCTGTTCGTACACCCTGTTTCTGAAATAGGGCTTCTTCCTTATTTTTAGACAAGTCTTGGGTCTTTGGCTTCAAAACTTGGTAAGATGAATTCTTCGGCAGTCCTCCTTTTTCTTTAGTACCTGCACAACATCATGCATTACATCCATGGCCTTCTTGGCTCATGACAACAACCTCCTACAATTTTACACTAACTTCTACTTGGTCTTCCTAGCCGGGCTTCTCATTCAGCTCGCCTAGGGCAAGACCTTAAAAATCATTGCTTGCACTTCCAGATCTCCTCCTTCCAAATTCTTGAATCTCCATGGACCTAATCTCCATTCCCAAGTGGTCATATAGAACCAATGGTGGAAAATGGAGTTAGGTCCACATCTTTGCCTCTCTGTCAGAACTAGACAGCAAACTGTCTAAAACAAATTAATTTACAAAAACCAAAAAGAAGGTAATTACAGAGAAAACTAACTACTGAAAAAACTTTACAACATGCCCAACAATGGCATCAAAAGATCATAGTCCTCAATATAATCCATGCACAAAAAGAAAACAACCAAATCCTTCAATTCTGCTACTCTGTCATTCAAAAGCTCTTGGCTCCAAAACCCAAAATCTGTATAATGACCTCTAACTCTGCAAATTAGGGTTTTTCCTTCTTTATATTCCCTCAACACACATTTCTAACTCCTTGGATGGGTTCAAAAACAACTTAAACCTTGAAAGCCTCAAGACAACAAAAAATGTTGTCAGCAACTTTTAAAAGTTGCTAATGTTGCATAGCAACATTTTGACATCTTTTACATATTTGCAATTTTCAAGTGTTTTGACACTAATCTGACCCAAATAACCCTAGTTAGACCTCTTAGGGTATCATAGGACCCTAAAGACATGAAATACATCAACTTTTTTCTTGACCACATTATCAAGTACAATGTCATTAATGAGCCAAAATGAACTACTTTGACCTAACAGAAAGCACAAATTTAACACTAACTCAACCACACTTGGTCAACATGACCTTATATAATTACAATGCCATTCAAGAGGGTCTTTAACACTTTCACACACCCAAAATGACATGAGACCACCAATCTGATTGGCTTCTCAAGGGTGCTCCTGCACCATACTACCAAGGCTAAGAACTTAAGTCACCTTTGGTGACAGGAGCTTAGGATCAACTCCCTGCTTCTTGAACTCATTCTTAGCCACCCAAGTAGCTTCAGCCTCTGATTTTCCTTCCCACTAAATGAGATGCTCCATGTAAGTTCCCTGTCTCGTCTTTTTCTTCACTCTAGAGTCCAAAATCTTCACAGCTATGGGTGTTGGTGTAGGTGAAATCTGAACATCTTTTTCTATTTCCTTACTATCTAATTGTGCATCAGTTTGTACTGATGTAGGCCCTTTATAGATCATCAAATCTTGCACATTAAAGACAAGTGATATTTCCAAATCTGATGGCAAGTCTATTTTATAGGCATTTTACCCATATTTTGCAAGAATCTTGTAAGGACCTATCCTCCTCATTTGAATTTTGGTGGGGATTCCCTTCTCCAATTTGTATTTGTTAAGGTGTACCATTACAAGATCTCCCATAGAAAACTGAATATCTCTTCTTCCTTCATCAACTTTGGCTTTGAGTCTTTGTGTAGCCTCTTGGAGCTGCTTCTTCACTTGGTCATGAACCTCCTTCATGGATTGGGTGAAATCTCCAGCATATGCACTCTTACCTTCCTCATGTGCCAAGTGTCTTAACTCCATCACACCTCTATGGTGTAGCCCATAAACTATTTCAAAGGGGTTTTTTCCTATTGTCCTGTTAACACTGTCATTGTGGGCATATTCTACCTGTGGTAACAACTGATCCCACATCACTCCATACTCCATTGTCAAGCATCTAAGGAGATTTCCTAGCACTCGATTGATAACTTCAATCTGACCATCAATTTGGGGATGGTAGGCTGATCCAAATGATAGGTTAGTTCCTAACCTTGTCCACAAGGTCTTCCAAAAATGACCCATAAATTTTACATCTCTGTCAGATACTATGCTGATAGGTAAACCATGAATCTAAACCACTTCCTTAAAGAATAAATGTGCAATATGGCTGGCATCATGGGTGGTTTTACAAGCAATAAAATGGCTCATCTTACTAAACCTATCTACCACCATAAATATGCTATCCAAACCAGTCTTGGTCCTAGGAAACCCAACCACAAAATCCATACTAATACATTCCCAAGGCCTATTAGGAATGGGTAGAGGTTGGTACAAACCCACATTAGAAGAGGTACCCTTAGCTTTCTAACATACCAAGCATTTCTCCACATACTTTCTGATGTCCTTCTTCATCTTAGGCCAATAATAGAACCTGTGTACTAGTTCTAGTGTCTTGTTTAGGCCAAAGTGGCCACTTAAGCTCCCATTGTGCTTCTCTCGTATCACATTCTCCCTCATAGATCCCCTAGGGATACATAGCTGTCCTCCTCTGAATAAGAGATCATTCTAAATGGTATAGTCTGCAAATTGACTATAGAAATGGTTTTTTAAATCCTTACATACCTTGTATGCTTTCGAGAAGTCTTCATCTCCTTCATAGAGCTCTTTGAAACTCTCCAAACCTATACTTTATAGCTGCACCTCTTGGACTATCAAGAGCCTCCTACTTAAGGCATTAGCTACTTTATTCAACTTCCCTTTCTTGTCCTTGATGGTGAAGTTATAGGCCTACAAATACTCCATCCATTTGAGATGTCTATTGCTCAAATTCTCCTGAGAATTGATAAAACTGAAAGCTTAATTGTCAATACAAACCACAAAGTCCTTTGGAAAAAAATAGTGCCTCCACTTCCTCAAGGATTGCACCAATGCATATAACTCTAGGTCATAAGAGGAATACCTCTTCTTAGCCTCATTCAACTTTTCACTATAGAATACCACTGGCCTATTCTCTTGGTTCAAAACTGCCCCAACAGCTATACCACTTGCATCACACTCTAGGGTGAACAACTTGTCAAAATTTGGCAAAACCAAAATAGGTTGTGGAGCCAATCTCTTTTTCAACCACTCAAAACCCTTACCAACCTCTGGAGTCCACTTGAATTTATTTTTCACTCCACCTTTAATATTATCTAGGATTGGTGCACATATTTCACTAAAACCTCTAATGAATTTCCTATAAAGTTGGGCAAGCCCATGGAAACTCCTTACCTTAGTGGTGCATGTAGGGATAGGCCAGCTTAGTATTGCTTCAACTTTGCTAGGATCCATCTTCAAAGTTCCTTGAGACCTCAAAAAACCTAGATAGATCAGCTCTTGCTTCATAAATTCACATTTTTCCAAATTAATGGACAGCTTCTCCTCATGGAGTTTCTTCAACACAGTTCTCAAATGTTGGAGGTGTTCTTCCTTTGTCTTACTGAAAATGAGGATATCATCAAGGTATACAACTACAAATATACCTATGTAGTCCTTCAACACTTCATTCATCAACCTCATAAAGGTGCCTGGGGCATTGCTAAGCCCAAAGGGCATGACCAACCATTTATAGAGCCCTTCTGTAGTCTTGAATGTTGTTTTCCATTCATCCCCCTCCTTAATTCTGATTTGGTGGTACCCACTCTTGAAATCCAACTTAGTGTAGTGCCTTTCTCCTCCCAAACAATCCATAAGATCTTTAATCCTAGGAATGGGAAATCTATACCTTATAGTGATCCTATTAATTTCCCTTGAATCTGTACATAACCTCCACTTACCTCCTTTTTTTGATGCTAGAACCACTAGTACTACACATGGACTAATGCTTTGTCTGATTATACCTAGGTCCAAAATTTCTTGGACTTGGCTAGGTATCTCCTTGCTTTGATCAGGAGTCACCTTGTATGCAGCCTTATTTGGTAGAGATTCTCATGGCATGAAGTCGATCTGATGACTTATAGTTCTAGGAGGTGGTAACTTTGTAGGTGACCCATAACTAACTATGTCTTTAAACTCCTTCAATAACTCTTGCACCTCCTTTGGTAATGGTGCTTGTTCCACCTTCTTCTATTCACTAGGCTTAAGCATGATAGCATAGTGTGTTCCTTCTCCACTCTTTACACCTTTCATGTACTCCTTACCTCCTTGCAATAAGACATTAGGTCCTGCTAATGTAGACCCCTCATCATTAATGAGTGACTAAATTTTGTAGGTGACCCCACCTTTCTTGAAAGAATAGGAATTCTTCTCTCCATCATGAACCTTCCTATCAAACTTCCATGGCCTACCTAAGAGTAGGTGGCATGCATCCATTGGGAGTATATCACACAAGATTTTTTCCACACATTTGCCTATTGAAAAATCAACCCATGCTTGCTTGTTTAAAAGAACATGTTGACCCTTATTCAACCATGTAACTCTATAAGCATTTGTATGAGGTGTCCTGGTTAGGCCTAGCTTTCTGACTTCTTCCTCTGAGATGATGTTATCAGTAGACCCTGAGTCTATGATCATCCTGCAAACTTTGCCAAGTATCTTGCACTTCACTCTAAAAAGTACCCTCCTTTGCTTAGCTTCTTCTTTGATAGGTTCCTTTATGAGAATCCTCCTAATCATTAGATTCTCCCCACTCTCTAAATCAAGGTTAATTTCAAGAGATTTAAAACTATTGGTTTCTTCTTGAGCTAGGTAATTCACTCTCTTTCCACCATGTGAACTAGAAGCCTTCTCCAGGAATCTATAGGTTGGATGGCCTAGTTGATTACAATGAAATAATTTCATGTTTGCAAAGTGTGAGGCTCTGCCTAAACCCCCAAATCTACCTCTTCCTCCACCTTGGTATCCTCTTCCTCTACACATGCTACCCCTTCCACTGGTCTCATTGACTATCTCAGTCAATTTGGATTCTCCTTGAGACCTATAATCACTTCCTCTACCAGAAAAGCTACCTCTATGTCCTCTATTCTCTTTTCCTCTACCTCTCCCTCTTGAGGTCTGATCATGTTTCCTCTGGCTTTTCTCTTCTATCTTTAAAACCATCTGATAGCATTGTCTCACACTGGTTAAAGTAGTAAGGCTCATCTCTTATTGTATAGACTACTTGATTCCATTATGATATCTATCTAATCTGATGCTCTCATCCTCCACTATCTTAGATCTTAAGCATAACTTTTGAAACTCCTCGGTATATGCTTGGACATCAATATCTTTTTGCCTAAGGTTTTGTCTCTTCCTATGCATTATAACTTCATAGTCATCTGGTAGGTAAGTCTGCTTCAACTTGGCTAACATACCCTTCCATGTAACAATAGGGTACTTTCCCTCTTTCTCTCTCTCAGTCTGAACATATTTCCACCAGGTAAGTGTTGGTCCCCTCAACCTAGACTTAGTCAATTTTAGCTTCTGGGCCTCTATCACACCATCACATTCAAAGTGATTTTCAAGATTGTCCACTTAAGGCTTTGAGTGCCTTCAAGAAGGGTTCCTCTAGTAAGACCGGATTAGGAATAGGTGCTTCTTCTTCTAAGTCTAACTCCCTCTTCTTAGCTTCCTTTTCTTCTTTCTGGTCTACCTTGCCCTTCACTCTGTCTGCCTTGTCTTGGACCTCTCCTAAGAGTTGCTCTAATTGGCTCAATCTTTCTCTTAGCATTATATTTTCCTCTTCTTGTTTTTCAACTTTCTTGGCCAATTCAGCATTGGTCACCATCTTGCTAGATGCACTTGACTCTACACTTGAGTCCTTGGTCTGCAACATCCACTAGCTGCAACACTGCTTTCCCAAATCTTGAACCTAGGCTCTGATACCACTCTGATAGGGAGAAACTTGGATACCTCTATGATTTTTCTTTAACTCTTCTTAGGTCACTCCTAGGACCTCTTAGGGATTCCTCAATCTACCCTCTAACACTTGGAAAGATACACTTCTTCCCTCTACCAAGAATCTACCTATCTTGTCTCGTTCCAACACTTTGTTCTCTATAAGAAATCTTCATATTTATACCTTCCAAGACCTAGCCATTGATTTGAGTTATAGGAGGTCAAGGGCTTCATTTCACTCCATTCTTGACTCCAAGATGGGGTCTCAACTTACCAAGGAGATTCACTTACCAATCCAGCTCTAGATTCCTAAGATTTAGGCCTTGTAGCCTTTTTGACAATTAGGCCTCCTTAAATCTAGGAAATCTCTAATAGAACTAAAACTTCTTAAAGGACCCCCAGAATTTTTTTTGAAATTCACATGTAAGGCAAAAACCTACCAATATTTTCTAGGTTACAGGGTCCAACTCTGTCCGTGCACCCTGCTTCTGAAATAGGGCTTCTTCCTTTTTTTTAGACCAGTCTTAGGTATTTGGCTTCAAAAATTGGTAAGATGAATTCTTGGGTAGTCCTCCTCATTCTTGAGTACCTACACAACATCATGCATTACATCCATGGCCTTCTTGGCTCATGATAATAGCTTCCTGTAATTTTACACTAACTTCTACTTGGTCTTCCTAGTCGGGATTCTCATTCAGCTCGCCTAGGGAAAGACCTTAAAAATCATTGCATGCACTTCCAAAGCTCCTCCTTCCAGATTCTTGAAGCTCCATGGACCTACTCTCAATTCCCAAGTGGTTGTATAGAACCAATGGTGGGAAATGGAGTTAGGTCCACATCTTTGCCTCTCTATTAGAACTGGACAACAAACTGTCTAAAACAAACTAATTTACAAAAACCAAAAAGAAGGTAATTACAGAGAAAAATAACTACTAAAAACACTTTACAACATGCCCAAAAATGGCATCAAAAGATCACAGACCTCACTCTAATGCATGCACAACAAGAAAACAACCAAATCCTTCAATTATGCTACTCTTTCATTCAAAAGCTCTTGGCTCCAAAACCCAAAATCTGTACAATGACCTCTAACTCTACAAATTAGGGTTTTCCTTCCTTATATTCCCTCAACACACATGTCTTACTCCTTGGATGGGTTCAAAAACAACTTAAGCCTTGAAACCCTCAAGACAGCAAAAAATGTTGTCAGCAACTTTTAAAAGTTGCTAATGTTGCTTAGCAACATTTTGACATCTTTTATATATTTGCAATTTTCAAGTGCTTTGACGCTAATCTGACCCAAATAACCCTAGTTAGACCTCTTAGGGTATCATAGGACCCTAAAGAAATGAAATACATCAAATTTCCACTTGACCACATTTTCAAGTACAATGTCATTAGTGAGCCAAAAATGAAATACTTTGACCTAACAGAAAGCACAAATTTAACACTAACTCAACCACACTTGGTCCACATGACCTTATATAATTACAATGCCCTTCAAGAGGGTCTTTAACACTTTCACACACCCAAAATGACATGAGACCACCAATCTGACTAGCTTCTCAAGGATGCTCCTGCACCATCTAACTTGTTTTCAGCTGAGTTCTGCTTGCTTCTGAAAGAGATTCTTACATGATTTCCCGTAACACATTCCCTGCACATTGTGTCAACTGGTCTTGAAATACTTGCAAGGTCTCTAAATTCCTTGACATTTATTATCTTTACGATATTATCAAAATTAACATGACAGAGTCTCTTGTGCCATAACCAACTATCATCCACTTTTGCAACAAAACAACTTACATCTGAATTGAGCTAAAAAACATTACCTTTTTTTTTGGAGCCTGATGCAATCATGTCTCCTTCTTTATTTCTAATAATGCATTTTTTTTCTTTGAATTCCAAATGATAACCTTTGTCATGTAGTTGTCAAACACTTAGTAAATTATGATGTAATCCATCAACATACAGAACATCATCTATCTGCTTCTTTCCATCCAGGGTGATGGATCCTCTGCCTATGAGAGGTTTAGGAGTGTTATCTCCAAATCTAACCATACCACATTTGTACTTGTCTAGATGAAAAAATTTATCTTTATCACCTGTCATGTGATGAGAGCATCTGCTATCAATGATCCAATCAGTTCTGATGTCTGCTTTATAAATTAGGGCTAACTCCTGTGATCCCTTTTCATCTTCAATGTCCATATGCTCAACCAATTTTTCCATGACTTTAAGGGAAATGAATCCAATTTCATCTTCTCCTAAATCTTCATTAGTTACACCTTCTTTGGCATGATAGCATTCCTTCCTATATTTAGGTTTATAATCACATCTGAATTTATTTACTCTTGTGGGACACTTGGATGCAAAATGACTGATCTTTTTGCATGAAAAACATTTGAATGGAAGTTGTCCTTTGTACTTTCCTTTTCCTTTCTTTTCTCTTTTAGAAATAATGGCAATGATTTCTTCGAGTTCTACATCAACTTCTTCTTTCTTAGTATTGCTAGAGATGTGTAAGGGTTTCTTACCATGGACTAAGGCTTTGAAGGTTATTTCACTTTTCGGTTCAGTCTTCAATCTTGATATCTCAAATGCAGATATTTTACTCATCAAAGTCTCTCTCTTGAAATATTGTGAAAATTGCATGGTTTCCTCTAGAATACTGATCTTGTTCTCATAGTATGATGTTAAAGTAGTCAACAACTTGTCCATTATATGTTCTTGTAATGTTTGTCCACCATTTTTTCTGATTCCAAAAACTACTTCATTTATCATCTGATTGTAGGCTCTAATGTTCTCTCCAGGTAACATCTCAAGACTGTTGTATTTCTTTTTCCATGTCTTCCTATGCGCAT
The DNA here is from genome assembly GCA_018584345.1 of Thuja plicata. Taxonomy (NCBI): domain Eukaryota; kingdom Viridiplantae; phylum Streptophyta; class Pinopsida; order Cupressales; family Cupressaceae; genus Thuja; species Thuja plicata. The sequence continues at coordinate 1,342,605 of MU225240.1, read as the reverse complement.
TCTTTGCTTGAACATATCCTTCAAACATGTCTTCTAAATACTTCCATATTGTGTATGCCTTGTCTACTTTCTTGATCTCAGAAAATTCACTGTCAAATAGTGCACTTATAAGGGCTTCTTTGGCAACTGCATTCGCTGTGAATGTATCCTTTTGTTTACTAGTAGCATCATCTCTTGAAAGGTTTTTTAGAGAGGTAATAACAAATTCTTGTGTGGCTATCTCAAAGATGTCAAAACCAACACACTGTAGATGTGTTATCATTTTGTTTTTCCAATTCATATAATTTTCTCCATCGAACTTAGGACTCTCTTTTCTGAAGTATGCCATTTGATCTACCTTAAGCTATTAGGATTTTTCTTCAAGGCACTTGGCTCTGATACCAATTGTTAGAATAGTCCCAAAGGATAACTAAGAGGGGGGGTGAATCAGTTATCAGCTAATTTAATTCTTTTCTTTTATTAAATCCAAAATACAATAAAGTAAATGCACATTCAGATAACACAATAGACAACACCACAATTTGGTTACGGGGAAACCAAATGGTAAAAATCCTTGTGGGAATTAACACCCACAATGAACTATGCTTTTTTATAATAATCCCTTTTAGAAGATCTTGCAACCCCGTTAGGATTTGTTCTTTACAATGCAATAAGTATAGTGACTTGGTTAAGCGTCTGACCCTGTTAGGAGTCTTTTACAAATAACCTGGTTAAGGGTGAGGACTCACTATCCAAAAGCTCACTGCTTTAATGGTGAAGGCTACAACCTTCTATAGAACAGATATGCACTATATCTGATGATGAACTATAGAGTAGACCTACTGTCTTGATTAGTTCCAATGTATTGTAATCTTTCACTTCTTCTTCACATAGATCCTTGATGAATCAACTAATATTCTTCTCTGCACTTTTCTTGTATCTTTTCTTATCATTCACACTTAGCATTCCACAAATAACTTGCTATAAGTATCTTCCTCAAAGTATAAGATCAAGGCACCTATTAGACAACTATTCATAACATCCTTGTCGGCTTTACTAATCATGCAAGCATAATTACAACTGTGTAATATAAACTAAATAGACGCGATGCTTCACTAAGTCAGCCTCACCAAATTAACTTTAACTTTGCAATCTTGTTGAACCACATTAGGCACTTTTAGATAATTGTCTTCAACTCGTAACTAAACTTGAATATACACACGCATATCTTGGAGATAGGTGCAACTCAAGAACCAATGCAATATGTCAGCTCTATACAGACAAATTCTAGAAACTGTAACTGCCACTAACAGAATTACACAACACAACTGAAACTTCATATCTGAGTTTGTGTGTATGAAAAAAACATCAACAACATGTCTACCACAATAATATAACCACGCAAGACTTGATATCATCATTCTAATAAGTACATACAAAAAATTGTTGTTTATTATATGTTGTCATCAATGACAAACATACAATCAACTAGCTACCAGAAGTAAATCTCCAACAAATAAATCATACATTTACAAAGATAGGATAGGACCCAACCAAAATCCAAAGTAGAAGTTCTATAATTCATGTGTTACTCCCTTAATCATCATGACCACTCATCTTCCCTATTCCACTGATATACTATCTTCGCATACCCAAAACATGCTATAACTCTCACTAGTCAACTCCAAAATAAAAGAGACCTTAAATAAAGGTATAATACATTTATCTAAGCTCGCATGATGTAATTCATTACATAGTGTGCTTGCCAGAGAAAACTGTGCAACTGGATTCTATGAACTGCTTCCTGGACTTAGTCATTTATCCAAAACTAATCAACCAAAACTGGACTGTACTCCTAGCGACCATGTCAATAAGTAGTGTTTCCATAAATGACAACATATATATGCTATATATCTTTGGAAACTTTCCAACATTCTCCCTCTTTGGCATTGATGGCAACACTTAGTAAAAAATGACAAAGTGCCCAATGCCAAACTTTTGTCTATACATCTCTAATCATTCTTCTATATATTTTTCACATCTATTACTCCCCCTTTGACATAAATGGCAAAGGTGTACTAAAAAGTGTAACTATGTACACATCAAAAACTTTGAACTGCTCACCAAAAACTCATACCATATGAAGTATATCTTGGGAAGAGGTTTCCAAGATCTTTGTTACTGCTTTCCATGTTTTCTCCAAGGTCTTACCAACATGTATTAAGACATTCAAATAAAAGAATGAAACCGCAACATCCTTTAGTACCATAGGCAAGGCATCACCAAGAGACGTCTTCTTGATCTCCATATCCTTAAGGTGTCTCTCCAAAATTGATAGTTTTGGAGTGATTAGGCTCCTCAACACACCAACTCTCCCTAAGACTCTTCCTTTTTCAACTTCAAGTACACTAATTTTGTCCAAAAATTTGGATACTTCCTTGTCCAACTCTCTAATAGATTATGAGGAGGACCAACAATTATTTACCAATTCATCCAATGTATTCTCATCATTCTGAGTCTACAATATTCTTCGTGTGCTTAAAAGGATTTATATAGAAGATATATAACTTTCTTCTATGATCTATGCAAGACTTTACTTTAGCCATAGTAGTACCCAGTATACCTAAGTCCCATCTAATGGACTTGCATACCTCCTCTAATTTCTTCACCATGTATTCTCTCTCATTTTTTACTGTTGTGGCCTTTTCTAATGAGTCAAAGTCAACATAAAAGTCATCAAGGACTTTGGTCAGATTATCTGCCCTATCATTTCCCTGAAAGGTGAAAGGTATGGGTAGAAGTTTGTTGATTCTGTCTACTTCTATGTCCAATACCTTAATCTTCTTTTCTATCTTTTGTTCTAATTTCTCTTTATCCAAGGCAAAAGCGATAAAAGACAACTTCATTAACTCATCTTCATCTATTCTATAAACATTAATATTCATAGGATTATTTTCACTTGCCAAAAATAGATTTGAAGTAGTAGAAATAGGAATAGAGATGGGTATTACTATTTCTTGTTGAATTTTAACCTTAATTTCAGCTTCCTTCTTTCCCTCATCCATTCTTTCCTTTGGTTCTTACTCTATACCTTTTTCTTCTTCCTCATTCTTTCTTTCCTCAACAACTTCTTTCATTTCTCCCTCAGCCAATGTACTTTGTGTATTACTACCATCGATCTTAGGAATAGTACCAACAATCCCTTGGAAAGGGTCACCAATATCTAGCAAATCTTCCAAAGGAACAGGCATGCCTGCTACAATTAAATCTAGTTTCTTTACTATAGTGTAGAACTCACTATTACTATCTTCATCCATAGATGGTTCAATATGTATTTCTACAAACTTAGAAGATTCTCCAATCTAAATATTTTTGGGCTTAGTAGCATTGGTTTTGAGAGACTTAGGCTTCTCTGGTTCAACTTCTATCAACACTTTTTTAATAGCTTTTCTTTTTTCCTCTATCACTTCATCATATCTTCTTCCCATAATCTTTATCAGGCTTGACTTTACTCTCAGTAGGGGTTTGATTACCTTCATAATTCTATCATGTTCTCTTTGTGATATCAGAGGGAACATTTATCTATATCTTTTACCCTTATGTTATCATCTTCTTGAAGGAATAACTATTTTCTTACTTCCAATCTATCATACAAATCCTTAGGAATACTGCCTTCGAGCTCAAGTAGATTCTTCTTAAATACTTGCATGTGATTAATGACAATATCTTCAATCAGAATTTTATCATTTTAATCATACCTATCATAGTACTTGGGCAACTAATTAAGCTTTCCTTGTTCAGTGATCCTTTTACCTAGCATTTTTAGGTCTGGTTTCCATAATTACCTCTCCATAGGATTTTCTTGCACTATTTCATCAACTTTCTTCTTCTCTTCTTTCTTCTGCCTTTTAGGAGGTGAATTTAGTTTGCAGTACCTTGTTCTCCTCACAAGAGTCTATGCTAATTTTTATGTTTCATTCATACATGTTCTCTATGATGATCTTATGGGTGGAGTAGGGGTGGTGTCAGATACAATGACCATAGTAGGAGGTGAATCAACAACCTCTACAACTTCAAAAGGTGGAAGGGTTGTAGGAGAAGTTCTTGCCAACCCAGAAGTTCTCTCTATAGTCTTCTTCCTTACCTCTTTCATCTCTTCTTTACTTATACCTTATTTCTCTACAAGATCATCAACAAGTTTTTCAATTTTTCTTTTCTTTTCTCCCCTGGTTTTCTCTACTCTAATTTTGGCAGACTTTTCTTGATAGGTGCCCAATCTTTCTTCAACAGAATCAATCTTAGAAGATAACACTTATTCAACTTGCATGGTGGTAACTTTTTCACTGACCTTGTAGCCCATAGGATAATACCATTTCTTCCTTGGTTCTACTACTTCGAAGCATACACAATCAGTCTCAACCATGAAACATATTGTATCCTTGTACTTCTCAACTATTTCTTCATGAATTCTTATTCTTTCCTTCATTTCTCTTTGAAATATTTTTAGTATGCCAAAGAGTTATCCATCTACCCATGTATTTTTTTTGTCTTCTATAACTTTTGTTCACTTGAATATTTGTGGGTTCATTGTATTTCCACGCCCTAGGATGCATTCTAGGAAACTTGTGTATAATATAAATGTTAAATATACATAAATAGTGATCCAAAATTGAATTCCTTTGACTTGTCTCACTTAATTTGTCTTACATTCTTTGGGAATTGTTGTCTCACTACTTTGCATAAATTGTATTGCACATTTTCCTTCACCATCATATATCCCATCATTATCACACCCGCAGAAATGGAATTAGGTCAACTTCTATAGAGTAATTTATATCCCAAAACCATTGAAACTAGTCTTACATCTTGTTGAAATATTTCAGCAATTATCATTGCTCTTTTATCCTACTTTGAATGCGTTAGGGTTTCTACTTGATTCTTTTTGTTCTTCTCAACCATAGGAACAATACCAAAGTTGTTCAATCTAGTTACATCATGAATCAGCTCATTTTTAAAATTTATAGGCTACTCTCCCATCCATATAAACTGGTCATGGACTCTACTAAGAATGATCTTGATCCATTCTTCCTCATCAAATTCATAGAGTTTTTTTATTTGCATGATGTCAAGGTCTTGTAACTGAACAAAATCATCCTTCCAAGTTCCATCTTCTTTAATATAATCCTTTATTTCCTAAAAGATCTTTAAATCCCTTATTGATTCATACTTATAATGTATGTAAGTCCTAATATCTTCCATATGGAGTACATTGTATGGGGTTTGTGAAAATACGCCTTCAGGATCATCCTCCATGGATTTATGAGGATGTTTCTTATACTTATACCTCAATCTCTCACTAACATCAAATATCAATGGAGTATCCATGATAAAAAAAATTCTTGTAGATAAGATCAAATACCTTTTACACCATGAATTAGGGTATACACACTCTGCAATCATAGAATTTCTCTAGCTCCTTTACTTGCTACTCTAGTATCCTTAAACTATGCTCAAAAGATGATAAAAATGGTTTGATAAAATGAACTTATAATTCACAGTACTCAAATTGACACATTTCCAGATGAACTTGTAAGTCTACAAAGCTCCAGTCATCCATCTTTTGGGTGATCATCCAATACAGCATGTATAATCATGCGATCATAGATTTAGACTTTAGATGCATTAAAAAATTTGTATATATGCTCGCATAAACTTAATCTACACACAAGGGGTTGGATAGATTACTATTGTGTTTCTCCAAAGCTCCCCCTAAGGCCATGCTAGGCCATTTAGGTTGATGTGGAAATATTAGCATCAGGTTAGGACACAATAGCATCTACTGACTCTCCCCAAACCTTAGTCTCACTATGTTCTTTTTCCTTCCATACTTTTGCACCGTCCTTTCTTTCTTTCTATGTAAAATTTTGATTGAACGCATCCCTGTATTCAGCCAAACTCTTACCAACATTACCAAGATTCTTATTTATCATTTTAGAAGGTCTCTTTTTGCTCATTGGTCCATTATATCTGCAAAAAAATTCTATGTGTCCCTGATTATTACATTTATATCATGTAGGAGATGATCTGTTATGATTAACCTGCAATTTATTATTCCTTGTAATGTGTCCAAATTTATTTCATGTGTAACAAGTAATCTTAGTTGCACTTTCCTCTCTTATGTAATCTTGTTTAGTGCTTGATTGATCAATTTTTCTACATTCTGCCTTCTTATGCCCATATTCATAGTAATTGAAACAATAACCAAAAAATGGCTTATAAGGACTCTTACCTCTGTAATCCCTCTTCATGTGACCAACTTTGTTACATCCAAAGCATCTTTGTTATGATTAATAATCTTTGCTTGGTATTTTATGTTAAAATGGATAAGCCAAGGTATCCATATTTGTATCTTGTCCTCTAGCCCTCTAGTCCAAGTGGGAGGACATGTCACATATTTGTAATTCCTTTAATAAGGAAATTAGATATTCCTCCTTAAGAGGATTCCTAAATATGGCACACACTTCATGTTAATGTGGAACTCATAGGACATAGGAGTTACATGTAAACTCCTTCACTCATCTCTACTTAGGAGATGCTTCTCACACACTTCTCAAGTTGGTTCTCATGGGAATTCTTCTCTATTCTTCTCTCATTCTCATTCTTTCTCTCACAATGTTGTATTGAGCTTCTTGCTCAAGATCTCTCTGTCTTTCTTTGCTTCTTTCCTCATTCATATTATATGCACAAGGGGTTTTTCTTAATTTTCCCCTTTCAAAACATTGTCTCTTGTGTTGATCTTGGAGCTTCTTCATGATTTTGGGTATTGATATTGAAGCTATCTCTCGTTCGTTGAGTTTATGGTAAATCATTTTCTTGCTACACTCTCTTGGATACTTTCCTTAAATCTATTTTTATTTTTTGTATTTTCTAACATTGTGTAAGAGCTAGCTAATACTTGTTTTGAGTGTTTGCATGAAGGTTCCATTCGAAGGATATCACATTTGATTAACTTTTTTTTGCATTTTTTTCAATGTTTGCATATCTTGACATTATTTTCTAACTATCTTTAAAAGGATTTTGAATTTTTTTTGGGTTTGGATGGTTCACCGCCAAACCCTGATTTTTATTATTTGTTTATCTAGATCCAAAAACACCCTCTATCAGGAGACTGCAAGCATTTGCATTTTGATCATTAGATCTATATTCTAATGCTTTACAATTTTTTTAACCATTTATCTCTACAGGTTTTAGACTAATCATTTCATAATAACCTTCTTTGTTGGTTTACATATCTTTGTTTGCAGGAATCATAGTTATCTATGTTTGATTTTCAGGTTTCTTCAGCTATCTATATTTTGTTTTAACAATACATTGATTTCCTTTAAAGATCATTGCTCTCATCTCTAATATATATTTCTTATTACATATATTGGTTCTTATAATATCTATATCTCTTTTTTTTATCTATGTTATTATATTTCTACTCCTATGCAAACCATTTAAACAATTATGTAACTATCATTTTGAAGACAATTTTATAGACCCTCACTCAGTCATTAATAACTTTTAATATGTAAATGATTTTGACATCACTTCAGTGGAGAGATAGATATTTAGGTTCTTCAAAACATGTCCAAAAATATGCAAAATCCAACGGTGCGTTTAAAAGTTATGCCCCCCATAATTTGTCTATTTTTTATACTCTTCTATTTTCACTTCTTGTGGGAGCTCTAGCAATTTAACCTATATTTTCTCTGCTTGGTGTACATAGGATTCTTGGTGTATTGAACCATTTAATTCCTTGTTTTATTAGATAAAAACCCTAATGATTTCTAGTTGGGTATTAAATCGGTTGTTTGGATGCTTTAATTGCTGATTGTGTTCCCTTATTGCTGACTTTTTTAATTTGTTATCCCCATCTCTCACCCTTTTCACTTCAAAGTTGAAACACTATTCATTTCTCTTCCTTGCCCAGCTACTTTGGCATTGTTTTTCACTGTCCAGTCTTGGTGTGTTGTGCAATTCTTATTTTGGTTCAAACTTATGTTATCTTTTTCATTGGCTATCTTCCCTGCATGAACCTTTTTCCTATTGTGTAACTCCCATAGTTATTAAAAGCTACCAACGACATCTATTTTGGTAAACAAAATATATGTTTTCTTAGTAAAGAAGATTTTTAATAGCACAGCATTGGAAAATTCATAATTACAGCATCTATTCTCTCCTCATCCCACTCTTTCCCGACCTTTATCATTCCACTTCATTTTTTAGCCTTATAAATATTATTTTCTGCATATAGCAGCATTTTGGGTAAGAATATTTACTATTCTCAGGGTAATAATTTTGGAAAACATTATTAAAATTGATATAAATTGCAAGCAAATATTGTAAAGTGGACATTTTTTTCTTAGTGAACAGAAACTGACATATTCTCTTTGTAACGGCTCTGTCATTTTTTTTTTGCGCAGCATTTAGACTAGTCGCATTTAACCTCAATCTTTTATTCCCTGCATTTTTTTCTTAATATAATCATCATTGCAAATTATCATTACTTTGATTCTTCCATTTACTATTATAATGGTTTTTTCATAATTCAGTTGCAATTTATCATCATAACATTCTTCTAGGTTTTGCAGGTTATTATTACGGTTTTTCATCATACCATTCTTTTATCATTCTTCTCCTGTATTATTGTAGCTCTAATATTAGTCATAATCATTGATTCCTTTGTTTATTTTTTATTGTTGTTAACAATTTGTTCAACTTTAATTTATCAAAAAAAATTAAACTGTAAAACAAAATTTTCGCTTAATATTTTTAATACCATCTTAACCCATTTCACTTTTTATCAATATAAACTTATTCCAATTGCTATTTTGTTAAACAGATGCAATAAAAATTTGTTTTATCATTTAAACAAAAAAATTAAATATTTTTTAATTATTAATTTTCTTGCAATTTAACCGGTAACATTTATGTTAAATCTCACTTTTGGGTTTATTTTAACTTATAGATTCTTGTATTTTAGTTTATTTTTTTGCATTATGACAACTTTAATCCCAGAAATTAAATTAAACAAGTTCTAATTACCATGCTTGGAAGATGCATATAACATTTAATTTTTTGTACCAAATATATTCTTGATATTGCTACTAGTGCGGCTTCTGCTCCCTCGGCTAGTGCTCCTCATGTAACTAATAACTGTTTTAAAAAAACAAAAGCATAAAAGACCCATGAATCAAAATCATCAACCTTCTAATTCTAAGGATGATAATGGTAACCAATCCCGTCATGCATTAACTATTCGTCATAATGTTACAAGCCCTTTTTAGTGGTATGGTGCATCTTTCTTTAGTATTTTAAATTGTTACCTTATGTCCTTAATGTTGATCGGTTTTAATTTGTTCAAGTAATCATGCAACATTGCCTTCCAGTGGTTTATTTCATTATTTAGCATTAATTTCTCTCACATTTTATATGATCTATTGTTTTAGCTTTTATGAGTTCCATTTTACCCATTGTTTTATTTTTAAGTTGCATTAGGATGCACTTACTTCAGTTGATGTTTATCAACTTGTTCCATTTGTAATTTGTACTGGGACGCACTTACTTTAGTTGGTGTTTATCAACTTGTTTCATTTGTAAGTTGCACTAGGATGCACTTACTTCAGTTGATGTTTGTCATCTTGTTCCATTTGTAAGTTGCACTGGAATTCACTTACTTCAATTGATGTTTATCAACTTGTTCCATTTGTAAGTTGCACTAGGATGCACTTACTTCAGTTGATGTTTATCTACTTGTCCCATTTGTAAGTTGCATTGGGATGCACTTACTTCAGTTGATGTTTATCAACTTGTTCCATTTACAAGTTGCACTGGGTTGTACTTACTTCATTTGATGTTTATCAACTTGTTCCATTTGTAAGTTGCATTAGATGCACTTACTTCAATTGATGTTTATCAACTTGTTCTATTACTTATTTTTCTCTTGGTGAGGATGTTGTTCTTGAAATCCTTCTTGAATTTTGTTGGATTTCTCATATAGTTGGCAAGAAATATGTTTTTCTCACTCATAATCAAATCCTTGGTTCAAATTATTATTCAACATATGTCAATACTAATGTTTGTTTAAATTATGGTTCATAAGTGTACACATGATTGGCTAATCGAATCAAATGTTTTTTGGTACTTGAGTCACATACTCTTCTAATTTCTCATTATCTCTCTCATATTTCTTTGATTAATATACTAACGTGATAATGCACTGCATTTTTCATTGCTTAGATCATGATTCATGTAGGTTGTGGAGTAATTAACCATTCACTTGTAGTGGGATGACTCATTAGTGGACCTTCTATATCAATGTGATTGATGTAATGTTGATGTAGGTTGTCATTAGTTGACATTTTCTATGGTCGTTTGTGTATTATTATATTTCTTTCATGGGAGCATTGATAAACACTATTGTACCAATCTTCTTCATTTTGAAATTTTGAGCTTATGGTTTACTTATATATCATGTTAGCTCCATTGCATTTTGGTGAACAATTACATTTATCTTTCTCTCTCTATCCTAGTTTACTCTATGGGAATTTTCTTAAAATTTCAAAATTTATACTAACTTGAATATCAGATGGAATTCTACGTGTGGATAGTTGCCTTGTTTCCTATTTTCTTGTTCTATGCTTCAGGTGATCCATCAAGGCACATTAAAGACATCAATTCATTTACACATGTCCTATGAATCACAAGACTACTTGCATATATGCATATACTTCCACTTCAACACATTTAAAGGATTGATCCACTTCTCTTGGATCTACCAAATCTGCTTGTACATCATGTTTCCATAAGACTACTTGCAAACTTGAAGAAAATACGATTTCCTCCTTATATTGAAGATCAAGTTACAAAATCCCTCCTCTATTTCAAGGGAAATTATCCAACTGCCAATATATTAACAAAGAATATTTCCAAAGAAACATCTCAAAATCATTGTAAACATTTGGGTTTGATACCTATTTATCTCATCTCCCCAAGTAAATATTAAAGGGGGTGTTAGAATTAATAATCTTTCCTTGGTATTTTATTTTTATTTTCTAACAATCTTCCTCTGAAATGTCTAATCTTCTCTCTAGGTTCCTCTTATTGCATAGGATCTTCATGTTGATTAGGTGCCTCATCTATTTTTCCTTCAGATTTTCTTTCTTAAGTTTTATAACATCCAGCTTCATCAAAAAAAACTCCAGACTTGTCACCTTTAGGCTTTTGTTTTTCAATTTATACATCAATATTGTTGCTTCTCACATGAAGATTCTCAATGTGACTCTTTGCTTCAACTATTTCTCCTTTAATAATGTGATTATATTTTTCCAATTCCTGATACTTGATTCTATAATTTTCCAATTCAAGTTGCATTTTTTCCATCAGAACATTGGTACCTTTTAAGGCTTCATCATTTTTTTTCTTTTCTTCTTTCACTTGTTTAATTTCCTTAGCCAACATAATAGTGGTAGATTCATGTTCCTGCTTCAATAATTTTTTTTCTTGTTTAGGATTCTCAATCTGATCTGACGATTCATTCTCAATCTTCTCAACAAGTTCATGTCTCTTTCTCCTACAAATGTTAATCTACTCTTTGATTTTCTTGATGTAATCTTCTGCTTTTCTAAGATTGTATTTCAATTCAGCATTATCAATTGTTTCTTTATCCAGTTCTTCTAGTGTTTCTTCAAAATTTTCTTCCAAACTGTTTGAATCCATCTAGATCTCCCTTAAGTTGCTAGAATTTCTTGCCAAGGGCCTCAAGCTCTGATACCAATTGTTAGGATCAAGAAACACTGAGTGGGGGGGTGAATAGTGTTGTAACACTTTTACTCCTTTTTATACAAATCATACTTAACCATATAATAACTGAAATAAAGAGAACACATGCACAAAATAAATAACTCATAACACCATGATTTATTCACAAGGAAACCCTGTTAAGGGAAAACCTCAGTGGGGATGGTACCCACAAATTAGGATACCTAGCCTTGTTAGGAGATAATTATTACATTTATTACAATATCCATGTTAAAGGATTCAAACCTTGTTAGGGGTAATACAAGGAGTTCACTGCTCTTACAATGTAAAATTACCTCTACAATTATTTATAATAAATGATGAACTATACAAGCATCTGTTATGCTTAAGTAGTTCTAGTAATAGCTCGCAACATCCTCTTCATTATTCTAACATCCCAATTAATCCACATATATCACATCCCTCCTTGCATCTAAAAATATCTCTACATATATACTGATCTCATAATATGTCCATTCGGCTCACAAGAGCATCACCAAACGTTTCCAACACATAACCCAATAGAAAATATAGCATTGGAGATCATACATCCACAAATATAGGATAGGACCTTACTAAAACCAAAATTATCACTTCTAGAATTCACACATTACTCCATCAATCATCGCGACCACTCATTTTCCCTGTTCCACTGATATATTGTCTTTGCGTACCCAAAACATGTTGTAACTCTCACCAGTCAACTCCAAAATAATGGCGACCTTAAATGAAGTTATAATACATCCATATAATCTTTCATGATGTAATTCATTACATACTATTCTTGCCAGACAAAACTATACAACTGTATTATGTGACTTGCTTCCTAGACTTAGTCATTTTTCCAAAATTGATCAACCAAAACTGGATTGTACTCCAAGTGACCATGTCAATAAGTAGTCTTTCCATAAATCACAGCATATATGATATATATCTTTGGCCACTTACCAACACTTCCTTGCTTCTATTTCTTCACCCATTCTGATTGACAAGGCTTCTAACTCTCTCTTTAGATTCTTCTTGTCTCCATGCAATTTCTTATTCTCCTAAGTCAAAGCATATAGGGCAGCCTCAGATTCCTCATACCCATTTTCTTAAGATAGTTGATCAGTGAGTTCTTGTCTCTCAAATAATTGTTGAGAAAGCTCAAACCTCTTCACTCTTGATTGCATGATTTTCTCCTTCAGTTGGTTAATGAACTCTTCTACATCTTCAAGTTGCCTTTGATATCTTAAAATCTCCATATCTTCCTTAATGAACCTTCCCAAGTTGTTACACTTCTTCAAGGTAACTTGTCTTTGATACCAATTGTTAGTATTATCAAGCACTGAGAGGAAGGGTGACTCGGTGTAACCACAGATCTCCAAAATCTTTTCATCGACTTCCAAAATAACCAACATGAAAAGCTAAATGCAGTATAAAAGTATATCAAAGCATATATCCATGAGAGAAATACAATAATACCAATATTTTATCATGGAAACCCTTGTTAGAGGGAAAAAACATGGTGGTAATTGTCACCCACAAATATCACTAGTGAACCAATAAGTCTTTCTGTATTTGGAGCATTACAAAATCTAGTTAAGGATATACCTGGCTAGCAATATCTATAGCCCGATTAGAAGCTATTAAAAAATTCATGTTAGGAACTACCCTATTAAGGGATTTGGAACTCCTTCTAAGAGTCACCATATTATAGGATTTATTCTTCATACCTATTAGGATCTTTCATACCCTGTTAGAAGTAACCCTATTAGAGGATTTTGATCACAAGATAGTTAGGACTTGCCTTGAGAATGAACTCAAATAAACTTATCTAAAAATGGAACACTCTTCTTGAAATATCTTCTTAAACACTTGTCAACACACTATTCTATTCACACAAACATCTACTGCAACCACTACAATCATCACATCAACTCTTTAAAACTTTCAACCTTAAATTGCATCTTTTATATATTCTTTTAGGTAAGTGGAACAACCCTAAAATGTGGTACCCCAGTTGGCCTACAAATCCTAAAAAAATTCCATAAGTGATCACACTAACATAGGAAATTGAACTCCTCAACGTCAGCCCTCAAGAATACAATTCATAAATAGAACAAACTTTGACACATAATTGATCGCTACCTCAATTTCATCACCTTGACTAGACCGATTGACTATTTTTTCTGATATCACTGATGTTTCCTCCAAATATCCATATGTGCATTAAATAAACTAAGGTGATCATAGATGTATGTAAATATGAATTTGTAGATACTTCCTATAAGATTGCATCATCTTAATCCTTCACATTATCACTGTACACCAAAATCACCATCCCATATTGTATTATCACTGGTATACATAACACTTAGAAAAATCCTTTTATAGTCACCTTCATCACCAATATAATTGATTTGACTTGAGAAGTAGACTTGTTTCCAACAATGAAAACACTACAACATTCACCACATGATCTAGGATAATATAATCTTCATTATATTCCATGAGTGCAATGTTATCATAGATAGTGGTAGTTCTAGTAATCTTTCTTCGTAGGAGTTGGTTGACAAATTGAATTTGCAGAGGTTGAAGCACCTAAAACCCTATCAAATTGCATGGATATAAGATAAACACAAGGTGTTGGTAAGTGAACAATACTAGTTAAATTCAATATTGGGAAGTATTATGACGAAGTCTTGTGTGATATTATGTCTATGGATGTGTGTCATATCTTTTTAGGTAGACCATGGAAGTATGATAGACAAGCTATACATGATGGTAGGAATAATGTGTACACCATTGTTGTTAATATAATAAATCAAAATTTGTTTCCTTTAGTGGAACCCCTTAAGAGTGAAGTGTGTACCAGTGCAAGAATATGTTTAGTGGATAGAAGGAAATTTTTATATGGTAAGAAGTGTGATAATGTGTGTTTTGTTTTAGTACCTAATAAATATAAGGAGATTCTCTCAGAGGAGGAACATCCTGATGAAATTACTCAATTGTTGAATGAGTTTGCAAAAAACATATCAGATAATGTCCCTGGTGGATTACCACCTATGGCGAGTATTAGCCATTTTATGGATTTGATACCAGGGGCTAGTTCTTCTAACAAAGCATCATATAGGATGACACCAATAGAGAATTAAGAAATCAATATACAAATGCAAGATTTGTTGTAGCAGGGATTGATCAGAGAAATTATCAGTCCGTGTGCAGTACTTGCAATTTTAACACAAAAGAAAGATGGACAATGAATAATGTGCACTAATTCTAGGGCCATTAATTGAATCACAATAGTATCAGTTTCCTTTACCAAGAATGGATGGTTTGATGGATTTTTTGAGTGGAGCTAGATATTTCACCAAGATAGATTTGAAGACTGGATATCACAAGATTAGAATCAAAGAATTTGATGAGTGGAAGACTGCATTGAAGACAAATAAAGGATTGTATGAATGGTTGGTAATGCCTTTTGGACTGTCTAATGCACCAAGTACTTTCATGAGGTTAATGAACGAGGTCCTAAAGAAATTTTTAGGAAAGTTTGTCATTGTTTATTTGGATGATATTTTTATTTTCAGTAAGAGAAAGGAGGAGAATTTGATGCATGTTAGACAAGTATTTTCTAGGTTAAGGGAAGAGAAGTGGCTAATCAATATTAAAAAGTGTACTTTCATGAAGGAGGAATTAGTATATTTGGGGTTTGTAATACCTTCTCAAGGTTTGAATATAGATCCTGAGAAAGTGAAAGCCATTGTTGAGTGGCCTACACCAAATAATGTTGGAGATGTAAGATCATTTCATGGGTTAGCTATTTTTTACAAAAAATTCAATAGAAAATTTAGTTCAATTTGCGGACCGACAACTGAAACCATGAGAGGAGATAGAAATTAATTCAAGTGGACACATGGAGCATAAAGAATTTTTGAATTGTTGAAGCCAAGGGTGATAGAGCAACTAGTGTTAGCTTTACCTGCTTTGACTAAGTATTTCAAGAAGATTGTGATGCTAGTGGAAATACAATTGGAACTATATTAAGTCAAGAAGGGAGACACGTTTCTTACTTTAGTGAGAATTTGAATTATTCCTAAAGAAGGTATTCAGTGTATGATCATAAATTTTATGCCATAACACAAGCCTTAAAGAAATGGAGACGTTATTTTTTGCCTAAGGAATTTGTTCTTTATACTGGTTATCAAGCATTGAAGTACTTGAATTGTCAAGGTAAGTTAAATCAGATGAAAATGAGATGGGTTGAGTTCATACATAGCTATACATTTGTGTTGAAACATAAGAGTGGTGTGTCAAATATAGTTGTTGATGCCTTGAGTAGGAGAAGGAATTTGATGCCTGAAATGAACATTGTAGTGTTTATATTTGATGAATTAAAGGTATTGTATGAGAATGATCCAGACTTCACTAAACCTTGGAAAGCTTGTAGAGAACCTATTTTTGCAGAAAGAAGTAAGTGGCTAGATTATCTTATTCAAGATGGAATTTTATTCAAAAGAAGTTTGTTGACCATACCTAGAATTTATATGAGGGATAATCTCATTAAGGATAAACATAGTGGAGGATTGGCAAGACATTTTGGCATTGATAAGATAGAAGTTTTGGTGAATGAGAACTACTTTTGGCAGAAAATTCAGAAGGATGTGAGGATTTTTTCAGAATTGTAAAGTGTGTCAAGTTGAAAAATGTAGTAGTCAAAATGTAGGATTGTACACACCATTGACAGTACCAGTCACACCTTGGGAAGAAGTCAATATGGATTTTGTACTTAGTTTACAAAAGACTCAGAGAGGTTACAATTCAGTTTTTGTGGTTGTGGAAATATTTTCTAAGATGGAACATTTCATTCCTTGTAAGAAAACTACAGATGTAGTACATGTAGCTAATTTATTTTTCAAATAGATTGTAAGGTTACATGGATTACCTAAGAGCATTATTTCAGATAGGGATAGTAGGTTTGTTGGCTATTTTTAGAGAACATTTTGGAGGAAAAAGAATGCTAAATTGAAGTACAGTTCTAATTTTCCTCAACAGACTGATGGAAAAACAACATTTTTGAAGAGGAGTTTAGGAAATTTGCTTAGATGTTTGGTTAGAGACAAGCCAGGAAATTGGAATTTAGTTTTTCCTCAAGAAGAGTTTTCATATAACGGTTCAGTAAAGAGGAGCACAGTGAAGAAACCATTTGAGATAGTTATTGGTTTTAATCCTAAGGGAGTGGAAATGTTAAGGGATATGTGTTGAAGGAGAATAATTTGCAAAGGTTATGAAAATATTGCATGAAGGAGTTAGACATCATTTGGAGAAAATGAACCAAGACTATAAGAGGAGAGATGATATGAAGTGAAGGCATAAGGAATTCCAGGTAGGTGATGAAGTAATGGTATACTTACAAAAGGTTAGATTTCATGTTGGAACTTATAACAAGTTGAGGATGAAGAAATTTGGACCTTGTAATAACTTGAGGAGATTTGATTCAAGGAATACTTATGAAGTGGAGTTATCAGAGGACATAGATATATCACCTATATTCAATGTTGTTGATTTGTATGAGTATCATGAGTCATAATTCAATAGAAGTGATAGACCAGATGTGGAACAACAGTATCCTAGGAAGAAGATGGTGCAGATAGAGAAGATTTGTGATAGAAGAGTTGGTAGAAGTACAAGAGGTAACAAATACATGGAGTATCTTGTCAAATGGAAGGACAAACCTATGGAAGATTATTCATGGATTTCTCAGGCTAAGGTTGACCATTTTGGTTTTCCTTTGGCCCTAGAAAAGTGAGAGGCTTGCTTTTCACCTAACCTCGGGTGTTTGATGCTAGAGCATATTGGGTTCTTGGCAATCTTATATCAACCAAAAAAAATTATTTTCCTATTTGATTAGTCTGGTGTTTCTTTCTTGGTCATTCTATGCTTATTTTTAGTGGTTGCAATCCTTTCAACGTGTTTGTGGCTTCATTCTTGTTTCCCTCCTTGGATCATGCATCATTTGGTTACTTTGCGTTTGAAATCTTTCAAATTCTTGACAAGACTATCATGTTCTTCATTTTCTGGTCAGTCTTCATATTTTCTGATCACACGAAGTTTTTCCTGATCTACAATGCTTAACAACTCATTTATCAATGATTTCATGTGTGTGGATGACCTGTTTGATAGATCTTATTTCATGTCCCACTCATTGGATAAATATCCTTATGATTTTTGGTCATGACCTATTTGTGAAATACATTTTGTTTTCATAGGGAGATGTAATATTTCTTTGCCAACCTGATGTTTGCAAAGGCCTTATATACTCATGTATTTGGTACCATTAGACATAGGAGAGATAGATAACATAATAGTAGCTTAGTATTTTTAGGATTTTGATCAATAGATCGGATGAAAGAAAGTTTCTACAAAATATTCATGTAGTTGTTGCTGCTCGCAGATGGTATAAAAGATAAAATATAGAAGGTTCTAATCAAACCTATAAGCCTAGAATGTATCATTATTTTCACTTGTTCTTGTAATTGATCATATGATAATAATAAGGATGATCTTGCATTCATTTCCTCTTATTTCCTTTTGCTTCTATTATGTGACTCTTGCTGCAAGAATTGGTTGGGCTCAGTGAGTTCCCACTGTCCTTGGTTGCATCATCCCTCCATTCCATTTTTTGCTAATTTCCTTTAGGGGGAACTATAATAACTAATTACTAACATTGTTTCAAAGGGGCATACTGAGGTATATTCTTATCAATAATTCTTTTAAATAACTCTTGACAACACATTATATCAAAGAGGGGAAAAATGTAGACACTTAAAAATGGCTAATTGCTTTAATGCAATAAGTTTACTAACATTCATCTAAAATTGTTAAATAATCTTTATTATTTAATCAATTTGTGTCCTTGTACTATAATATAAACTCAAAATCATCATTTTCAGATAAATCCCTAATTAAGTGATTTTAATTAATTACTTAATTATTAAACATCTAATCAATATTCCATTAAATTATTCATCTATAGAGTAATTAATAAATTAAACATTATTTAATTATTCCCTATGTCATCATATTTAATTAAATGTTTCCTCTTATTATTATTACATTTGTGTAATAATAAAATTAATTTTCCTCTCATAATTAAATAAATAATATTTATTTAATTAACAAATTATTCCTCTTATTAATAAATAAAGTTTAATTATCTATTTATATTCATCTCATGTTCAAATAAATAAATTATTTCATTTATTTAATCATATTTATCCCTCCAATTATGAGTTTTAGTTAACTCCACAATTCTCTCTCCTAACTAATTAATCAAATCAGTTATCTATTTAGTCGATCTGGTCTTCTACTCCACCTCATCAATTAAAGTCTCAAGTCAAATCCCTGAACAAATCCATCTATTTTGTCAACATTTAATCAGTTGAGTTCAACACCCAGTCACTCTGAGTTCAACTCTTCAATCATAGATAATCAACCCACCAATCATGGAATCTTGAATTGAACCCTAAAAATCTTATAAATAGACAGTCAATTCTTTGAATTTGTTAACCACAATTTCTTTGAATTCTTATGTTGGCACATTGAGCACTCATTTATGAGAGCCCACATTGCATAGAGAAGGAGAAAAATGAAGGAGGAATTTTGGTGTGCATGTTCATTTTTTTTAATTGATTTCATTATGACTTGATGATTACACATGTTGTTGTTTGCTTCCTCTTTTGATATTGGGAATACTAATTGCCTAACGGATCTCTTTGTAGTTGATATTTGATGTTATTATAGGTTGCTACAGATCCTTATTACATCGATTATACATAGTTAATTGATAAACAATTTAGTAGAACCTTTCAAGACAAAGCCTTGCAATGGTATTGTTCTTTGCCTCCTTATTTCATTGATTCCTTTCAAAAAATTGTTAATGCTTTCATCTAGTAATTTCAAAATAACATTGGTCCTAAGATTTTTTTGACTGATTTGATGCATTGTAAATAAGGTGTTAAAGAAAAAATTTCTGATTTCATTGGTAAATTTCAGCATTTGCATGCTCATATTTCTTATCGTGTGCCTGATATTGATGTTAAATATGTTTTTTCATTGCTAATTTATAAAAGGGCATAAGAGATAAGATATTTATTTTTGAATTTTTTCTTTTACTCAATTGTGTGTAGTGCTTCATAACTATCATCTTTAAGTGATTCAAATTGAGATCACCACTCCAATAGTTTTATTTGATAAGAGTGATTTCATATCCAATCCCTTTTAAAATGTTTACAAATCTAAGATCTTCATCAAGATCAATAATTAATAAAACCACATTGATGAGAAAGTGACAGTAGCATCATAAGGTGTGGCTCCTTTGTCATATGTTTTTAGACCTTGTAATTTTACACCTCTTTCTGAATCTTTTTTTATAATGTGATGTAGAAGTTTATTAATGCTAATTATTTACAATTTCCTCATGTTGAACCAAATAACACATCCAAACCTTTTCCTAAGTCCTTTGATCACAAAGATTTTTGTCAATACTATCATCAACCTAGACATGATACTAAGAAGTGTTTCCATTTGATTTGTTATTCAAAACCTCATTTCTTCTAATGATATATCTATTGAGGGTGTTAATGATCAAGGAAAACATATGTAGCACCTCCCAACTAAAACTTACAAATTTATACAAATTTCTTACCTTCTCATTCGACCAATAAAATTTAGTCTACCCAATCTCTAACTTCTTCTTCCACCCATGTTATTGACTATGAAATTGAGTGTACTAAAGTCAACAATTTTTTCAACCTTATTATTAATCTGAACCCAAAACCAAACTTGAACCCAATATTTGCATTAAATTTGATCCTAATGAGATTACTAAATCACCTAATGATCTTGTATCGTCAGAAAATGGAAGCACTTCCATTTTGGACTGGTTTATCCCTCCAAGTAAGTTGTTTGGGGTCATTTCAAATGCCTTGAATGGGTCTCTAACTTGGATCTAGCTTTTCCCCTTGATCTGCCCCATTTTCCACTTCTCTCTAGCATGTTTCTGTCATCCTAATCAGTAGATTTAAAGTTCTTGACCTTAGGGTCAAGGTTGACCTTCTAGGTCAAGGTCAACCCTGACCCTGACCTAGGTCAAGGTCAACCTCGACCCTGACCTAGGTTAGATTTGACCTCAATGCTGACCTAGGGTCCAAATTTCAAGTTTTCAGGGTTTTCAAATGTCGGGCTTCAGAAATATTTAATTCTCACTTCTGGGTCAACTATTTCGGTCTTCCAAGCAATAACTCTTGAAAGTGTATTTAATATAGGTAAACTTATAGGTGTATAGGTCTAATTGGTTGTGTCCTACATTGGTATATCAAGAAGCTTTCTCCTCTCATTTTCTGAAAAAAAAGAAACAATAGGACATACACATTAAAGAACATGATCACCTATGCACATTAAGGATAATCTATTGAAGAAATCATCTACTCTCAAGCATTCAAGCATTCAATCACCTTCAATCATTCAATTCATCAAGGAGATCCATTGGTAGTCATTGAAGGATTCAAGCTCTATGGGGCCCTCTTGTTGAAGATTTCTCCATCCACATCCATGCAAGCCTCTTCCTATTCTAAGATCCATTCAAGATTGGTGTTGAAGATCTACAATCAATTGGTTTGAGACATCCTACATTGTACATTTTACATTCTACATTCATTTGTAGCATACATACTTGTGGATCCAAGGATTCAAATCCTCCACAACGGTTTCTATACAAGCAAGGTGAATTTGTTTATTTACTTTGTTTATCTATGCAATTTCAATTATATTATAAGGTTAATTCCAAAACTGTGGTTTGACCAAGGCAATCCCCTCCCCCAAAAAAATAAAACCATTTTTCTTGTAGGTACAGGTATAGGACAGCAAATTTTAGATCATATTTGGATACCCTTTTCAACTAACTTTTAGGATCCACGAACAGAATTTTCATCTGAGTAGTGCAGGTCAAGGTCAACATTTTGGGGTACAATTATGCCCCCACAAAAAGGTCAAGGTTGACTTGACTCAGAAAAGGAAAATATTTTTGGGTTTTGTCCGTCTCTACGTTTCTATTCTAGATCTGGTTGCAAAATTTCCTGAAACTCAACACAGACATCACAAAATAGGATTTTCCAGATCTGCTATATTTTTAGGTTAGTACTTGTCTTCAATTCATTTAAATTAAGTTTTTTTATCAATTCATATCTATTATATACTCTTCATCCATAATTCAGGAATCTAAGGCTTTCTTCTTTCTTCTTATTTCTGATCGATTGATGCATTTGTGCATTAACCATTTCTTTTATGGTTGATCAAAGTGGATATTTCCTTTGTGAAATTTGGGGTTAGGAGGAGAATCTTATCTTCCCTTAATACCATATCTCATTATCACATTATACATTTTTATCTATTACACTTTGATGAACAAAAAACATACCATCCATTCATATTTTTATCTTTACATTTTGGTGAACCCACGATAGACAACTCTTTCTTTTTGGTGTTAGATTTACATTCCATGTTAGATCTTGCATGCATATTATATTAGCCTTCTTTTATGTTCTTCCATTTACATTTTCTTAGTTTAGTTCATTTACATTGCATTGGTGTATGAGCTTTACTACCTCTAGTCCTACCTATAATATCTCGGTTAGAAGAAGTCGCAGACTTATGGGATCCTTTGATCCTGAGTCTTCCTCTCCTTTCCTTAGGATCATGAATGAAAATTTGATCACTAATTATTCCAATCCTTCTATGGAGCATAACTCTTCTCACTCATCTCATGATGAGGATGATTCTTTAAGAGTTCCTCCTAAACAAGTCCAAAAATTGTCAACAGAACTTGATAAAATGTGAAATTGGCTTATTCAAGAAAACCATAATCAATATTCTATTCAAGATATAGAGGCTCTTAAGAAATTCCCTCGTGATAGTGATCAAGGTTTTAATCTCTTGCGTGGTATTACTCATCTTGTGCATATAGATATTAAACCTTTAGCTCAAGAAGCTCAAGATCTAGGATTCACTCCTCCTGTCGCTAGTGTGGAACCTTCTTCTGTTCCTTTACCTAGAATTCATACTTATACTCCTCCTTTGATGACTACATTTCTTCCATATTCTAATTCTCTAGCTTCAAATCTTCCACTTCCACATCTTCATGTGAGTGTTCCACCAGTGTCTCTACCTACCTCACAACCTTCTTACCATAGTGTTCCTTTTGCTTATTCCAATGCTCATCCAACTGTGGTTCCAAGTGTTCCATTGGTTGTGTCTTCTATTCCTGTCACTTCCTACACTTTTCCTAGTGTTCCTAATATTTCTATGCCTCATATTTCTTCTAATGATTCCACAATCATTAGTGTTAGTAATAACTGAGAGGGGGGGTGAATCAGTGGCCTTAGAAATTTATCCAATTTCAAACTTTAATCCACCAATCAATACTTCTAAAATTATTAAGTCCCTACAAGATGTATGCCTTCGAAATTCTTGAAACAAATAACTATCTATCAGTTTACCTTGTCTGTCCTTATTCTCCTTGATAATCGATAAGCAGTAAACTATATTTACCGATACTCAATAAATATGTAGAGTATACCAGTCAATCCATAAATGCATATGTAGAATGTAAAAACAATAAAGTAATAAATCATACACACATAACACAAGGATTTTAACGTGGAAACCTTGTTAAGGGAAAAAACCACTGGGACCGGTACCCCAAATTTTCACTCTTTTGAAGTGAGCCCTGTTAGGAGCCAACCCTGTTAAAGGTTACAAACACACTGTTAAGTGCGACCTTGTTAGATGATTTTCAATACATAGGTTGTCACTAAGTATCTGACATCTACGCTACCATCCTTGAATCAGTCTCATGACTATCAATAGGTTTTATGCAAATCTTACTACCATCCTTGAATCAGCCTCCTTCTTAGACTATCAATAGGCTTTAGGTAAGATTGGTGCTACTATCATGAGTCAACCTTCTAGTAATCTGTTAGGATATACCTCAGTTACAAAAGACTGTTAAGTCCTGCTCTGTTAAGAGACTTAATGCTTCAATGGTTAAACTGAAACAAAATGACCTA
>MU225240.1:1290193-1313269 GCA_018584345.1 Thuja plicata | reverse complement strand
TAGAAGGATCAGAGGCAGAGTTTCTTCCTGTGGAACCTGGTGATATCTCCATAACAACAACAACGATCAAGGATTTTGAGGGATCGCTCAGACCTGTGAAGCCAGGTGGAGACGATACCCGGTACCTACAATCCTGCATCACCAAGAAGAGATACATATATATACATATGGATATTCATATAAGTCAGATATATGCAAACAGATGACCAAGATCGATACATCGTGTGGACCTCAATTAAGTGAGTAACTACGACTTTGTCCTGAGCCATGAAAACACATCAGACACATATCTATGAAACATAAAACATCATGATAATGGTTAGATTCAAATCCTTTGGTTAGATCCATAAAACATATAAAATAGATGGTTTTCTAATCTCATAAACATATAAATGATAACCATAAATAAGCATATCAATCATATCATCATCCACAAAATATAAATGTAAATGTATAGTTCTAACCATCATAATAAAATGTCCAAGTCAAAATTCCAAGTATCACCATAGGAGAGGGTATTACAAAGTCTATCTCTCCTCCTATTCAAAACCTTCAAATCTATATGAATACATTTCCTACACATGATACTAATAGAATTTTTCAGCCATCTTTTGTGTATATTATTTATGATTCAAAGATGGATGATCTCAATCATATTGTTAACCATGTGGAGCATCTTGTTTCATCTCAACCTGTCTCTCCACCCCAGCCTCAATTTCAACCTCATATTCAAGTTCCTCCATCTCAACCTCAACTACAAGTTCCACCTCAACCTAAACCAAAACCTCAATTTAAACCTTCAAAACAACCTAAGGATAAAATACCTAGGGAACTCTCAATCACCTTTGATGATTCTGAGACTATTAAGGCTCCTGATGGTCCCCTCTACATTTATTCTAGGATTTATAAGATACCTACACGTGCTTGTCTTGTTGATCCTACTTCCTTAGTCAATGGCATTACTGAAGAAAATCTTTTTATGAAGAACTTACAATGTGATTATTATGATACATTTGATGTGTGGATTCAAACTTGTAATGGTTTTCTCTATGCATCATTTGGTTCTATTAACTTACCTATTGAACTTTGTGGTAAACGTGTGGATACTACCTTTGTTGTTGTCCCTACTTCTGATCAATTTCAAGTTAAGCTTGGTTTTCCTTGGTTGACTGCCATGCATGTTGTTGCTTCTCCTATCCACAAGTGTATTAAGTTAATTCATGATGAAGAAGTGAAAACTATTAATCATAGTTTATATTAACCTTCTAGGCCTAGGGATTGTGCTACCCTTGACTTTTTTTGGCCTTCATTACCTAATTCATGTTCTTCTCAACCTGATAACCTTTTTCTCTCATATCAATCCTATAAACATCACAAGATTCTTGAGTTAAGCATACCTCAGATAGATCTTAACCATGGTCTTTTTCCTACACCTTCCATACCTCCTTTATCCATTGCTTCTAGTTCTATTAATCAAACTCCTAGTGTTTCTTTTCAGCCTACTCAGAATCCTACTAATCCTCCTATAGAACCTATGAAGGAACCGGTTGTTATTCCTCCTAGTTCTCAACATATTTCAAAAAATAAAAAGTGTAAAAAATCTACCAATGAACATCGTAAGAAGCATCGAGCTCACGCTAGGGCTCATGCTTCTATTCTTCAAAATTCTTTACCTTCTTTCGACCAGCCTATGCCAGATGTGTTGGAGGAAGTTAATATTAATAATGATGTTAAGATGAATAATTATGATGATTCCATTCTCATCTTAGATTCTATTTCAATTAATCTTGATGAAGAAGATACTCTTGATGATCCTACTGATGCTAATGATGAATATGAGACTATTGATCTTGATACTAATCTACCTCATATGCTTTCCATATAACTGATAATTACACCTAGTATCAAACATCATGATTCTCAAGAGGATCCTTGTTTGGAACTGACTATTAGTCCTACTGTGTTGGATATAGTCCCTCTTGTGAGTTTCCCACCTTCCCTAAATGATATAAATGAAGATAGGGAGAGTAGGCGATGTGCTTGATTGGATTATCCTCCATGGCAGCCTTTTATGTGTTTTCCCATTGTATTGTTCTTCTCCTGTAATGTGTTTGCTAAATGTTTGTTAGATTCTTTTATATGACGCTTGTTACTTTTTTGGTGCAAGATGATAAAGGACACGAACTTGTTGTACAATTCCTTTATATGTTTCTCTATTCTTTTATATATTATTTTCATGTTATGTTGTACCTATTCTATTGTTTGTAAATGTTTTCCTTGTGTAGTCCGCTTGGATTTGTAACATGGTAGCACTAATTCTTTTGGTATCCATGTTGTGGTCTGAAAATATTCTCCTTTGTAACTCTTACGTTTTCTTTCCTCCATTGTGATTGTATTTCTACTTCCTTTGGGGAATGATGTCAATTAATTTACAATAATATTATATATATATATATATATATATATATATATTATCTTATGATCATACTAACCCCACAGTAGGTAGATCCCTTATGTGTTCTATATATGTTTATGTGGTATTTCCCTTGATTTGTCTTCACTTGGGGGAATCTCATAGTGGAAACATAATCAATGGAGTTTTTTATATTTTTTGTTAAAGCCATTGCTCTTGTTAAAGTGTTAGCAATGACTTTAATGTGGGGGCATATGCTCTACTCACTTTTTGCACACACACACTTTCAAAATATTTTCAAACTTAAAACTTTTTTTCCCTTTATGGATTAGAGACTAATCCTTAAAGCATGGATTTTTACCTTATAGGATCTCTTCATCCCTCAAGTTTCAATTTACAAGCATCTCTTGATCCCTCCAGTTTCAATATACAATATTTTGATCCCTTAAGGTTGGAAGGTGTCCTTAAGACTAGATCTCTGCATGTTTTTCCTTTGCTCTTTTGGAGTAGAATGTTCCTAAGAGTAAAACCTTGATGGGTTGACTAGTGAGTAGCTACATTCACTAGGAAGTTCAACTCCATCTTTCCAGTTGCTCTTTTTCCTTGTGTGATTCACAATGGGACATAGGTTATCCTTAGTGAGGTAATCACACCCTCTCTCTTTCTCTTTGACTGGTGATATCTCTCTTAGTTTAATCTTGGGGTTTACAAATACTTGAGTCCCTGGGGGCTTGAGGATTCATTTTTCCCTTTTGATTCCAATAAGATTATCTTTTTTTTATGATCTCCTTTACCAAGAGTTTGCATTGATTTCATATTCTTGCTAAAGTGGGGGCTAAATGTATCATCAGAAAATGGGAGCACTTCTATTTTGGACTGGTTTAGCCCTCCAAGTAAGTGGTTTGGGGTCATTTCAAATGCCTTGAATGGGTCTCTGACTTGGATCTAACTCTTCCCCCTGTTCTGCACCATTTTCCACTTGTCTCCAGCCTATTTCTGGCATCCTGATCTGCAGATTTGAAGTTATTGACCTCAGGGTCAAGGTCAACCTTCTTGGTCAAGGTTGACCTTGAACCTGACCTAAGACAAGGTCAACCTTAACCCTGACCTAGTTCAAGGTTGACCTTGACCCTAACCTAGGTCAGATTTGACCTTGACCCTGACCCAGGGTCCAAATTTAAAGTTTCCAAGGTTTTCAGATGTCGAGCTTCGAAAAGATTAAATTCCCACTTCCGGGTTGGTTTTTTTGGTCTTTGAGGAAATGACTCTTGAAATTTATTTAATATAGGTCCACTTCTATGGGTATAGGTCTAACTAGAATTTAATTCTCCTATATAGGCCTCTCTATAATATTGTGCCCTAGATTGGTATATAAGGAAGATTTCTCCTCTCATTTTCTAAAAAAAAAGAAACAATAGGACATACACATGAAATAACATGATCAACTATGTACATGAAGGATAATCTATTGAAGCAATCATCTACTCTCAAGCATTCAAGCAACTTCAAGCATTCAATTCATCAAGGAGATTCATTGGTAGCCATTGAAGGATTCAAGCTCTATGGAGCCCTCTTGTTGAAGATTTCTCCATCCACATCCATGCAAGCCTCTTCCTATTCCAAGATCCATTCAAAATTGGTGTTAAATATCTACAAGAAATTGATTTGAAACATCCTAAATTATAAATTTTACATTCTACATTCATTTGGAGCATACATACTTGTGGATCCAAGGATTGGAATCCTCCACAAGGGTTTCTATACAAGCAAGGTGAATTTGTTTATTTACTTTATTTATCTAAACAATTTCAATTATATGATAAGGTTAATTTAAAAATTGGGTTTTGACCAAGGCAAACCCCTCCCCCCAACTAAAAAAATTATTTTTTATTGTAGGTACAGGTACATGATAGTGAATTTTAGATCAGATTTGAATACCCTTTTCGATTAACTTTCGGCATCCGTGAACAGAATTTCCATCGGAGTAGTGCATGTCAAGGTCAACATTTTGGGGTACAATTGTGCCCCCATAAAAATTTCAAGGTAGACCTGACTCAAAAAAAGAAAATATTTCTGGGTTTTGTCCGTCTCTATGTTTTTGTTCCAGATCTCATTGCAGAATTTCCTGAAACTCATCATAGACATCAGAAAACATACTTTTCTAGATCTGCTATATTTTGAGGTTAGTACTTGTCTTCAATTCATTTCAATTAAGGTTTTTATCAATTCAAATCTATTACATCTCTCTCTTCCATTACTTGGGAATGTAATGCTTTCTTCCCTCTTCTTATTTCTGATCGATTGATACATTTTTGCATTAACCATTTCTTTTAAGGTTGATCAAAGTGGATCTTTCCTTTGAGAAATTTGGGGCTAGGAAGAGGATCTTATCTTCCTCTGAATCCACACTAAATCTAAAACACCAATATATACATACGCACTAACCTTTTTATCAAATAAATAAATAAAATATATTGTTATCTTTACATATCCTCTTTACACTGTAGAAAATATAAATGATCTCTTTTCTCATGGTTTCCTTATACATTGTACTTGCATGGTGAATGTTATAGTTGAAAAACATCTTTACACTAGGAAATTGCAACGAGATTTCTATGACAAATTTCATCTGATGATTAAAATTTTTAATGTTTTCACTTATCCTAACCATGGTCTTAATACTTTTCCCATTGAAGTTGGTGGTAACACCCTAGATATCCCTTTTCTTATCATCCCAACTTTTGATCAATTTCAAGTTGGACTTGGTCTTCCTTGGCTCACCACCATGAAAGTCATAGTCTCTCCTATCCATAAGTGTTTCAAATTTCCCCATAATGGGTAAATTATCACGATTAATCATAGTATCTATTAACCTTTAGCACATTGAGGGAAATTTGAACTTGAATTCTTTCGGAATTCTATGGCTCAACCAATCCAACCTCGCAAAGACAATATTTTCCTATCTTATCATAAATTCAAAATCTAGAAGATTTGTGAGCTTAGAAATTTTTCTTCTATAGTTCTATCTCCTTGCCTTGGACATAGAATTCTTTCTACACTTACTACACCTCCTATTTATGCTTCTATTCTGCACCCTTTATTTTATAAATGTTATGTACATTCTATCTCTCAACCGAGTGTCGTTCCTTCTATTCTTCCCTCTAAATAAGAAAAGGACCCACTGTTGATTGATCCTAAACCAACCCAAATTTCCATTAAAATTAAACGTAAGCATTATGCTCATGAACTCTATCTTAAACATCATTCTAAATATTGTGACTATTCTTCCCAAAACCTTTCCTCCCCTAAGACACCTACTGATGCCCTGATTTCATTTTCCCAACCTATGGGCCAAGGGAGGAAGTTAATTTGAAAAAGGTTAAATTGAACAAATATGATAATTCTATTCCTATCTTAGATTTCATTACAATTAATTTGGATGAATAAGATACTCTTCATGATGATGATCTGAATGTTTCTACTACAAATTATGATGTTCATGCTAGTGATTCTGATGATATATATGAGCTTATTGATGTTAATCATGATTTACCAACTAGATTTGAAAGAATATTATCTCTTAGTCCTAGTGACAAACACTGCGACACATCTTCACAACATGGTCATTGTTTGGAATTGGATATTTTTTCATCCATCATGCTTGATATTTATCCTATTGTGTACTTCCCACATCCCTAAACAATAAAAACCACGATGGGGGAGGGTGTAGGAAATATGCTTGACAATCTCCTCTTTTATAGTAGATTTTATGTGTTTGCCTATTGTAATGTGCTTCTCTCATTATGTGTTGCTTGTTATATGTTTTGTTTATATTTTTTTATATAACCCTTATTGATCCATTGGCACAAGGTGATAAAGGAATCAACCTATTATGACATTCCTCTATTTGTATCTCACTTCTTCTATATGTTGTTACATGTTATGTTGTGCATGTGTAATTGTTCCTAAATGTGCCTTTGTGATGTTTGATTAGGGATGATGCAATATGGTATTTGTAGACACCTTAAAATGGAGCTTGCAGCTTGTTATTTTATTTTCCACGGATTTTTTCTTAGTATTTTTTATTGCTTTCCCCTATTAGAAATCAGTGCTACCAACCCCTCATAAATCAAAGGCGGATCTTACCAGAGAATGAGGAGCTCCAAAGTGCAAAGTGACAAATGAAAGGGCCCACAAGCTATTTACAAGTGATCAACATAACACCTAGATTCTTCAAGGAGCCCTATTTTATCATCCCGGGTCCTGGAATCTTTCACAACTAATATCAGGATCATTTGTAACTATTTTCACATATTATCAGATGCCAAGACAATAATTTTGTAGTATCAACAAATTGACGCTCCTGTCACCACTTTTCACTCAAATTTTTTGAGGGGGCATAAATACATAGGTTGTCATCGGGGCAAGCTGGGGAAGGATCAAAATAGAAGATTCTTTGACACAATGAGATGAGCCATAATGCATTAAAGAGGGGCAAATGTAGACAACCTAAAATGGACAGACTTGGGACCTTACATCAAAAACACTAATTTTCATCTATTAATTAATGATTTTTAAACATTAATTAATTCTATATTTCTTCTAAATTCATTCCCTAAATCATTTGATCATTTCCCAAAATTAATTAAATAATTAAGTTAATTTAATTAATTAGCCTTAATTAATTAATTAAATTAAATTTCCTAAAGTTTAAATATAAATATTTAAACTTGTTAATTAACTCTTCTAATTAAATTAATTTCATTGAATTTATTTATTTTCACTCAATAATTCAATTCAAAATGAAAAATTTAATTACAAAAATCAATTAAATATTCAAATAAATACTTTCTCAAGTTCAAAAAGGTAACTCATGATCAACTTTTCAGCTAACTAAACATTACCACTTCTCTCCAAGTTGAAGAGGTGAAGTTTGTTGGTTGCTTCTCAATTAACTAAAATATTACCTCTTCTCTCAAAGTTGAAGAGGTGGAGTTTACTAGTTGCTCCTCAGTTAAACTAAAACATCACCCCTTCCCTCCAAGTTGAAGAGGTGGAGTTTACTGGTTTCTCCTTAATTAAATAAAACATCACCTCTTCTCTCCTAGTTGAAGAGGTGGAGTTTACTGGTTGCTCCTCAGTTAACTAAAACATTCCCTCTTCTCTCCAAGTTGAAGAGGTGGAGTTTACTGGTTACTTTTCAGTTAACTAAACATCCCCTCTTCTCTCCAAGTTGAAGAGGTGGAGTTTACTGTTTACTCCTCATTTAACTAAAACATCACCTCTTCTCTCCAAGTTGAAGAGGTGGAGTTTACTAATTGCTTCTCTAGTTCCTTTTGATCTTAACCATTATTCCAATAATTTTTGCAATCAATCTCATCCATCCATATCATTAATATATTCTATATAATCAACCCTTCTCAACCATTTGAAGGATCTAGGATTTCAATATTTTATGCACACTTACTCTACATGATTCTTGTACAAAGCATCAAATCATTCTTGTGATCATAATCAATATCATTTTCTCAACACTCCCAAGTCATAGACGTTGTCGATACCAATACTGAGCACCATACACACAATGTTTCAGAAGGAGTATAGAGAAGGAATAGAAGCCTCAAGCATTGTGGTTTGTATTCATTAGTTTTCCTCTATCTATGATTGTTATTTTATTGTCCTTAGATTCGTTCTTAGTAATTTTGATTGCTTTCCCCCATTGCAAATCAGTGCTACTAATCCCTCGTTAATTCAAGCTTGGAGCAGGATTAGATCTACACATTTTGGTGAACCTGACGTGAATTGAATAGCTCGATAATCGCTTGAAGATGACAAAAAGAATGTCCTAGGCCTTGGTCGTATGACAGAAGTTTCATTTTTCTTAATTTTTTGATAAACTTTGTAATTTCACAATTGATGGAAGTTTTCCGCAATTGACAAAACTTTGCCACAATTGACTGGTTTAATACCGCAATCAATCTGTGTGTTTCACAATTATTTTCTATAGTTTTATGTCTTTATTTCTGGTATTTTTCCATAAATGACTGATCTATTTTGCAATCGCCTAAAGAATTTTACAATTGCCAACAGATTTTTGCAATAGAAAGAATATTACCATAGTTGACAACAGTTTACCGCAATCGCCTTCCAGAATTTTGCATCTGACAAAATCATTTTGCATCTGAACAAAGAATTTTTCAATTGTTATGTTTTATCAATTTATTAATCAGATCTAACTTTTTCTCAATTCCTATGTGGGAATGAGAAAATGACATATGGCCGAAAGGATAATTAGATGAACCTTGGGTTCTAGATAACTAAGGGCAGCCATAAGAAGAACCGCTAATTACTGCACACAACAAAGGTCAATCTTGGAAATCACAACTGAAGATCAAAGTGAATCTTTTAATAGGCATCTAGATTCTCTCAAGAATTTTGCAGCCAAGTACAAGGTTACCATTAGCCTTAAGGTCTTAACAATCTCGGAGTTGCTGAATGTTATTCATTTTGATTGTTAGAAGGTTTTGGTACTAATCACTTTTTGATAGCTTGTGGCATTGAAATTGTACGCATGGATCAAGATCTGTAATACTCTCAATTACAAGAGTTAGTAGCACCGATTTGCAATGGGGGAAATCAATAGAAATAACTACTAATAATGAAACTACAAATCAATAAAATGTACAAGAAAATAAGTGGAAAACAAATGAATGCAAACCCAATTTCTTGAAGCTTCTATTGTCTCTCTCTACTCCTAAAATTTTGTTTGTGTGATGCTCAGTATCGGTGTGGGCAGGGTCTATGACTTGGGAGCGTTGAGAATATGATATTGAATGTTTTGATCGCAAGATGGCTTGATGCTTGAACCAATATTACAGAGTAATGGCGCACATGAGCTTAAAATCCTGGATCCTTCAAATGGATATGAAGGGTTTTTAATATAGGAATTGAGAATGAGATGAACGATTGAGATCAATCCCAGAGATAGGACGAGGAATGGTTGAGATCAAAAGGAACTGGAGAAGCCATCAGTAAACCTCTTCAACTGAGAGAGAGGAGATAGAGTTTGGTTAATTGAAGAGCTAATTATGAGTTACCTTTTTTGAACTGAAGAGGTGGGTGGAGTAACCTATGTGATCTGATTAGGAGTTATCTCTTTGAACATAATTGAATATTTAATTCATTTTTGTAATTAAATTTTTCAACATGTGAGATAATTGAATTCTTTTTTATTTAGAATTACATTGTTGAATGAAATTAAATTAATTTAATTGAAATTAATTTAATTGGAAGAATTAATTAATAAGTTTAAATATTTAAATTTAAACTTTAGGAAATTGACTTTAATTAATTAATTAATGGAAATTAATCAATTAAGGTTAATTAATTAAATAAAATTGTAAGGTGGGAAAATGGAGATCTTTAGATAGGGTTTTGAACAATGGAGATTTGCCCATAAAAGATACCCTATGTCTCTATTAACCACTTACATTTAATTGTAATGATAAGGAATGTAAATCTAGAAATGTTTGCAAAGGATAATTAAATAAAATACATACCTCTTAAAAGAATCTGCTGAAAACCCTGTCAAACGGTCTCAGAAACTGTTGATTTTTGTGATCCTGAACCAAAACTATGAGATCTACAAAACCCATAAATCTTTTCCACATCTAGTTTAGATCCAATTTTGACCCAAAAATGAATGTCACCTTGACCTGCATAGTCTGACATAAAATTTGTTTCCAGATCCTGAAATTTTGCCAAAAAGGGTATCCAGATCTGCCCTCTAATTTGTATTCTTGTACCTATAGCTTTACCTACAATAAAAATGGTTTTGTTTACTATGGGGAGGGGTTTGCCCTTATCAAACCCCGGTTTTAGAATTAACCTTATAATATAATTGAAATTGCATAAATAAACAAAGCAAATAAATGAATTCACCTTGCTTGTATAGAAACCCTTGTGGAGGATTCGAATCCTTGGATCCACAATTATGTATGCTCCAAATGAATGTAGAATGTAGAATGTAGAATGTAGGATGTCTCAAATCAATTGATTTTAGATCTTCAACACCAATCTTGAATGGATCTTGGAATAGGATGAGGCTTGCATAGATGTGGATGGAGAAATCTTCAACAAGAGGGCTCCATAGAGCTTGAATCCTTCAATGGATACCAATGGATCTCCTTGATGAATTGAATGCTTGAATATGCTTGAATTCTTGAATGTAGATGATTTCTTTAATGGATATTTAGCTTGATTCAAGTCTTTCTTCTTAGCTTGTCCTTTTCAAGTCTCATGGTTGTGTGATTCTAAGTCTTAGAGAAAATGAGAGGAGAAAGCTTCCTTATATGTAAATCTAGGGTACAATCTTCTAGAGAGGCCTACATAGGAGAATTAAATTCTAATTAGACCTATACCCCTAGAAGTGCACCCATATTAAATATAATTTCAAGAGTCACTACCTCGAAGAATGAAACAGCCGACCCCGAAGCGAGAATTAAATATTTTCGAAGCCTGACATCCAGAAACTGTGGGATCTTGAAATTTGGACCTTGGGTCAAGGTTGAGGTCAACCTTGACCCTGAAGTCAAGAATCTTAGATTTTTAATTCAGTATGCCAAAAATAGGCTGGAGAGAAGTGGAAAATGGGGCAGAATAGGATGAAAAACCAGATCCAAGTCAGAGACCCACTCAAGGCATTTGACATGACCCCAAACCACTTACTCAAAGGGCTAAACATGTCCAAAATAGAAGTGCTTCCATTTTATGATGATACAAAAATTAATTATTTAATTAATTTTGGAGATTTGATTAGATGATTTGGGGAATGATTTTAGAAGAAATTGATGATTAATTAATGATTAAAAAAATATTAACTAATAGATGAAAATTATTGTTTTTAATGTAAAGTCACAAGTCTATCCATTTTAGGGTGTCTACAGAAACAATTTTAACAAAGCAACCTAAAATCAACTCATTTGTCTTTTTGGTGCTTAAAAAGAAAAGTGCATGCAAAACCTCATAATCTCACTTTTCCAATTTGGTGCTTAAAATTGACATGGTGGTTAACAATTGAACAAAGGCAATAAAAATCTTTGATTTTGGTGCATTTAAAATTGGACAAGAAATCTTCATCTAATTTGGGCTTAAAACTGAACTCGTGTTCATGTATGGATGATAGCTTACTTCAGACTTAAAATTTTGGTGCTTAATCGATTGACTTTGTGTCTTGAGTTTTTGGTGCATTTACACAATCTGTTAGATTAACAACCTTTATACTTTTTAGAAAAGATTGTATGGGTAAAGTTCTTCTTCCTTAGAGGATGACCTTAAATTGGTAATCCTTCTTATCAGTATATAAACAAGACACGAGCCAAAGCTCTATTTTCTATCTAGCCAAGCTCAGGCAAGGTTTGTTGATGATAGCCTAGATCGGGTGAAGCATCCCTAAGTAGCCAACATGGTCAACTAGGCTCTTAAGTGATTCACACATGTACAAACCAATTAGATAAACTCCATGGACCTTACTACAACCAATTAATTAGAGACCTACCCATTTCACCTCCCAACAAGTGTCTTATTATAGTGCAAGGGGTTGCAGAATTTCCCCCAAGATTCCAAACATATGTGTTCCAAGATATTGTGTCCATGAAAGAGATCTTCATTAGCATAGAAACAATATCTAGAAATGCCAAAAACATGGGCAACTATGTCATGGATCTTTGTGTCCTAGTAGCATGACTATTATTGTGTCAGCCAACAAACATTAAAGCATTGGGCCTATAATATTGCATCTTGAAGCCAATTGACCTAGATTAATCTGATTGTCTTTGTTTTGACCACGTGAAACCATTGAAACTTGCAAAATTTATAGAACATACACATTTCATTCTTGGATCTTTAAAACACTATTTCTATTGTGCTTTCTTGTATGATCAGTTTCCAAAACACAAAACTAACATCTCAAAATTGTCAAAATGAGTCAAACGTGTTCAAAGTCTAGGGTGTCAAACCAAATCTATTCTAGAATCACATCATTGTTCTAGAGAGATCAATTTTATCAAACAGATTCCCAATTTCTATCATTTTTCAAGACTATTGCACTTTGCTACAATTGACATAATTGTGTTGCGATTGACAAAAGTTTACCTCAATCGAGCCTTTTATTGCCACATTTGATCCTTTAATTTCTGCAATCGCTAAACATTTATCGTAATTGACATTGCATTCTACCACAATCATTGGAATTGTGTCATAATTGACCTATCAACCTGTGCATTTATTCTGTTAGCAAATTTGGATTCCTCTGTCAGCACTCTACATTTTTATCAATCTAAAACCTTAGAAAAGATTCCCCATTTTGTGTGAAAGATCAATGTACACATCCCAGGAAATAACAAATAATCTATGTGAATCTCAAAACATCTAAGATCATCCCTCTTTGGTAGTTAGGCTATTGTTTACCATTGATAGTTCAAAAGTTCAGACTAGATTATCTTGATCCCATTATCTCAGCTTCATCAATCTTTATCAGTGACTTTTTCTCATCTAAGGAAAGGGTCAGAATCAACATCTTACATCACCAATCTCTGAGATCAAGAGAAGTCAAAAACATTTCCTAGAATTACCCTTGTCAAACATAACTCAGAATCTCCTTGAGAGGTTATCCTTTTTTTTCTTTATATCACTCATTTTAGTTCAAAACCTCGATAACACCATGTCTCTCACACCCTATGGAGGACCTTATACTAGGTTAAAGGCTAGAACCCAACCTGATGAATCCTATATTAACCAATTTC
Source organism: Thuja plicata (assembly GCA_018584345.1). Taxonomy (NCBI): domain Eukaryota; kingdom Viridiplantae; phylum Streptophyta; class Pinopsida; order Cupressales; family Cupressaceae; genus Thuja; species Thuja plicata. The sequence continues at coordinate 1,300,054 of MU225240.1, read as the reverse complement.
TCCCGTGGGAAAAAGAGTGAGAGGATGACCCATTTAGAAACATTGATCCTACTCTTTACATAGATAATTCTCATTCTATTCCTCAAAGTCCCCGTAGACCAGCCATATTTCAAGATGTCACAGAGGAAGAGCTCAAATACATAGAGAAAGATGCCTATTCCATGCAAGTAGTTGATGTTGTTGTGGAAATAGACCCTAAAATATTTCTAGCCATTTTGATTAAAAAAGGGAGTCAAACTCCCTGCCGAATTCAATGTGTCAACAATATGGCCTGAGAACCCACTGGTAGGACAAAGCACAACTTGAACCTCTCAAATGGATCCCATGATATCTCAAATTTTCTCTCTACCATCATCAACAAAAATGACATCAGCGCAAACTGTGTCAACCCAAACTAGCTTTGCCAATCAAGCTAGTGTATCATCCCCCAAAACATGATGGGTTCCCAATTGAGTGCACCCCTTGTCACTAGTTTAACTCAAGCATTAGCATCATTTCCTTTTACATCAAGCACTCATGTTGTGTCATCAATTCTACAAATGAGCAATAACCCATTTATGACTACTCAGACACTGCAGTCTATCCCTACTAGCTTTGGGCTCAATAATTTACTCCCACATGGATCAGTCCTTGTGGGTCTGACATTCAGTAAACATCCACCAAAGGCTACACCTTTATTTCAACAGGGATCCCAACAACAAAAAAAATAATAACAATAACAATAACAACAATCTTGGAACAACCAAATTCGCTAGTATCAGAATCACACATTGGGAAATCAATACCAGATCCCAAGGACTAGATCATATGTCCCAACACAAGGGACATAGAGGCAAAGCCTTGTACTTACCACGACATAGAGATTCAATGCTAGAAAAATTCCTCAATCTCAAAATGACATGCTGATACAACAAGTGCAAAGTCTACAAATACAAAATATGGACATGCAAAATCAGGCGCAAACCAAGCATTACATAGAAGAGAACTTATACCCATACCCATTTGATCACTCATTGTACATGTCTTCATTTCCCACTCACTTCTCAATGCCTAAATTTGACAAATACAGAGCCAGTACCAACCCTGTAGAGCATATCAGAGATTTCTTTGCTAGCTACATTGAGGTTGCACATGATGAAACTTACCTAATGTGACTGTTTCCATAGAGTCTAGTTAGACCAGCAATGGAATGGTTCTCACACTTACCCCATGGAATTTATTCTTAGGGAGAATTAGCCAAAAAAATTATTTCTCACTTCCATCATAACATCGAACACAAGGTCATCATCAAGGACCTCTGCGACATTCAGCAAAAATATGGTGAATCCTTTGTTAAATTCTTACAAAGGAGTAGAAATAATGCAAACATAATAACGTATGATGTGCCCAAACAAGACCTAATAGTCATGTTCATTGAAAATTTGATCCCAGATATGTCATTCACAACAGAATTGCAGCTTCCTCTAAATTTCAAGAAACTCATCGAATGAGGATTTTGATGTGAGAAAAACTTGGTCAAGAGAGGAAACCTTGAAGATCTTACCCAAACAAACACAAACAAGAATGCAAAAGATAAATCCAAATGGTGGAATAAGAACAAAATGTCACCAATGATGGTTTCACTGTCAAAATAGTCAACCATGATCAACCAAAGGTTTCACTACAAGGAGTACCCATGAAAAATCAAAAACCCATGGTGCACACTCAGTAGGTGAATACTAAAATTCAAACACCTATTGTTCAAGAAATAGTTGTGTGCAACAACCAACCCAATGCACAATACCCATAAATTTTTACGTTTCCTAAATGCGACTACACACCATCAGGAGAGTTGATAGTCATCTTTGAAAAAAAAAATCAAACCAATAATATCACTCTGCCTAAAAATAGAGAATACAAACATGGTGTTGTAAAACCCAAGTGGTGAAATGATAACGACTTTTCTGAATATCATTAGGTAAAAGCAAACAAGACACCCAACTGTTACTGATTGAAAAATGTCATACAAGATCTAATCAACCAAGGGATTATCGATGTCACAAATACCCAATCCAAGGGTAGAACTGATCACACAATCTTCAATGATGCATTCTGTGATCATAACAAAGGGAAATCCTTTACATCTAGTGGATAGTCCAAGCAAGTGAACTATACCTATACCAATTCTAATAGCACCATCAATTTCATTAATCCTTCAGATAGCCAAGTTGCTACGATTACTATCAGAGATCCCAATGCCAAATGTGTTTCCAAAAATTGACTTTCTAAGGTTGTTTTGCAAGGAATACCTTCCACTTCAGCTACACTAGTTAATCCTACAATATCTTCCAATCTAAAAACCAGTCTGGTGGATCAGCTAAAGCGCACACCTACCCGAATCTTCATGTTTGACCCATTGTGCATATCCCCGCAGCATAAGAAAGCTCTAGATCAAGCCCTTCAAAATGCAGTTGTCCCACAAGACATAACTATAGTGAATTTATAAACCATGGTAAATTGCATCACGTCCAACAAGAATGCTACATTTATAGACCATGACGTCCCACCACACAAGCCTCTGCATAAAAATCCCCTACATCTACTTATCCAAGTTCACAAACACACAATCTAAAGAGTCATCATTAATGGTGGGGTTGGGTTAAACATATGTACTATAAAAGTAATAAAAACCTTGTGCTATTCCAAATCTAGCATTGATGTCACCAGGAGGATAAATATTAGGGCATATGAAGAGGAGGAAATATCATCAAAAGATATCCTCATGCTACTAGTCAAGATAGGCCCAGTCATTAAGAACACCCCATTTCAAATTCTAGACCTAGATCAGGGATATACCATGTTACTAGAAAGGCCATGGATACATGAGATGCAATTTCTCCCTCCAACCTATCACCAATGCATTGAATTCCCATACCAAGGAGCAGAGATAATCATTGAAGGAGAGCTAAACCCATTCTAATACTACATCACCATAAGAAGAAATACAGATAATCAAGTGCCTTAAAATCAAGAAGCAAGCATTCCTTTTGCCTCTGATTCTATTCCCAAAGACATACCAAGAAAGAAAAGGAAGATATCAATCAAGAAAAAAGGGTGTAGCAAGTATATCTATGAGGAATGTTTTACCATCACTAACATGCCTCAAAATCCTAGATCATATGGCATGCTCCAACTGGTGGAAACACATGGAAATCTAGAACCAAATCTATTAAAATGTTGACCAACCACATTTGTCAAATGGGGAAACATAGCTAAAGAAAACCATTTCTATCTAGACATCAACACTTGGTTGTATAAAGACTCTTAAGAGACACCTCAAGCACAGATACCTTTGTCACAATATGGAGTTGGTTTCACTATGCTACAAAACTTTGGATATGATGGTAAGACCGGTTTGGGGGCAAGACAACAAGGCTTAATGGAACTATCTTTACCACCAACCCAAATAAAAAAAATAGGGTTAGGCTATAGAAAAAATAGAACTAGTACAACCATCTGAGATATACCCATAGACCAAGAACAAATTGCAGAATTAAATCAAGGGAAAAATTTGGAACATGCCTTGATCAGTAGTATACTCCAGCAATTATTGCCATCAGAAGTGGAACCCTCTTATTTCCAATTGAACCTTAATCTCCAGCAATTATTGCCATCAGAAGTGGAACCCTCTTATTTCCAATTGAACCTTAATCAGAATATCTAATATGACATAGAAAGTGATACATGTAACAAGTGTTCTAGCATGATTGATTCCCACAAGTATGAGTGGTTATCTCTCCATAATTCTGAGTCACCCATCCCAAAATATTCCCCTCAGTCTGTCAGTACTATACACCTTGAAGAAATGTTTGACCAAATAACAATAGAAGACCAACCCTGTATCGATAAACATATCGATGTCAATTCCTTAGGTGGTGCATCCATGTCCCATTCCCATTTTTTTGGAACTATCACCGTGGTCCCATTCACTAGAGCAGAGTCATCCCCCATGCAGACCTTTGTCTAGTCTACCCCGAATTGATAGAATGGAACCAACAAGGACAACCTGACATAGATATTTTTGAGAATGGTGAGGCTATTACAAAATTCATGGGAATCTGAGAAGGCATACCATTAAGAGACCACAAAGCAGGATTCTCCTTTTACTTGGATAGATCAGCATACTTTGGGGAGGAGGCTCCTCTTTCAACTCTCAAAATCAAAATCAAAAGAAAAAAAGAACAATCAGTAAGTAAAAATCGAAAGGCACTTTCTGACCATAAAAAAGAGAAAAAAATAAAGGATGTATCTTCTCGCGAAAACCTCTCTAAGGTGCTAGAGGATGGAAAGCTGGAACTCCTCCCCTTAATAGAAGAAAATTCAATGTTACTAGTAGAAGAAATAGAGGAATTCAATATAGGGGATGAAAAGGACCCTAAAGATATCTATTTGGTGAAATATCTGACACCAGATGAAAGAGAATGTTTTATTAGTTTCTTCAAGGAAAGACAAATCAAATTCGCATGGTCTTACACAGACATGCCAGGTTTGGATCTGGAGCTAGTGCTACATCATCTACAATTGTTACCAAATGTAAAACCTATTAAAAAAATATTGAGAAAGATGCATCCGCACATCACTTGACTTGTTAAAGCATAATTGAAGAAACTCCTAGATGCAGGATTCATAACACCAATTCCATATGTAGATTGGATATCTAATCTAGTGCCTATAACCAAACACAATGGTCAGATCTGTATATGCATAGATTTCAAATATTTGAACAAGGCTTGTCCCAAGGATGATTTTCCCCTACCAAACATTGACATGATAGTTGACCTGACATTAGGGCACCAAATGTTATCACTCATGGATGGCTTCTCTGGATATAACCAAATTAGGATTGCACTAGAGGACCAGCACAAGACAACATTGACATGCACTTCGGGAACTTATTGTTGGAACATGATACCTTTTGGCCTCAAAAATATAGGTGCAACTTATCAAATGGAAATGACCACAATCTTTCACAATCTAATTCATAAAACAATGGAAGACTATGTCGATGATATACTAAGAAAATCAATGCTCAGGGAAAATCACCTAAAAGTTTTGGGTCTGATATTTGATTGAATGCAGAAGTACAAGGTCAAACTCAATCCAAATAAGTATGCATTCAGAGTTACTATTGGAAATCTCCTTGGATTCATCGTATCACACAGAGGCATCAAAGTAGACCCAGAAAAGGTTAAGGTCATTCTTGACATGCCACAACCAACAAATCTGAGGCAACTAAGAGGTCTACAAGGTAGACTGAAATCTATCAGGTGATTGATCACCCAATTGGTAGACAAGTATCACCCATTCCAGCACCTACTACATAAACATGTGATCTTTATATGGACATAACAATGCGAGAAAGTGTTTCAAACCTTCAATTATTATCTATTGAAGTCTCCTATATTGGTACCACCCATTAAAGGTAGGCCACTCCTCTTATATATCTCAACAATGGAGTCAGTACTAGGTGTTCTCTTGACACAACATGATGACCAACACAAGGAAAGATTCATTTACTACCTTAGCAGAACATTGGTGGGCTATGAGATAAATTATTCAACAATTGAAAAGTCATGTCGTGCACTTGTTTTTTCTTCCCAAAAGTTAAGACATTACATATTGAGTCATCAAACAAAGCTAATAGCACAAATTGATCCATTGAAGTACTTGTTGAATAAAGCAGCACTAATAGTTCGACTTGCCAAATCGGTCATGATCTTAAGTGAATTTGACATAGATAACATGGATCGAAAGGTTATCAAAGGGAAATCAGTTGCAGACCAACTAGCAGAGGCACCAATACAAGATCATTAGCCTCTAGTGTTTGACTTTCTAGATGAATCCATTCTCATATTACAATCGACAATAGAGGTTTGGAAACTATTATTTTATGGGTCATATATAAACCATGGTGTAGGAGTAGGGGTAGTACTCATTACTCCAAAAAATTATGCAATTTGTAAGTCTTTTCGACTCAACTTTCCATGCATGAATAACATAGCTGAGTATGAGGCTCTAGTCATCAGATTGAAGACAGTTATACAATGGACGATAAAGAACCTAAGAGTATATGGTGATTCCCAATTGGTCATCAGTCAAATAAATAATGACTACATGAAAAAAGATGAGAAATTGATCCCATATAGAGATATGATGGATAAGTTGTGGGATTCTTTTGATTTAATTATATTTGAGAAGGTTCCAAGAGTTCAAAACAAAGCAGTGGATGCGATGGCTACTATAGAATCCTTGATCGACATGCCAGGTAACGAAACCAGATTTTAATTTCTGGTAGAAAAATTAATGATACCAACATATCAAGCTTCAATCACAGATTCAATGTGTGTCCTTGTTGTTCATGAGTCCCCCTAGTACCATGACATATACAATTACCTCCAAAACAATACCCTACCACCCGACTTGTCAAGAAACTAAAAGAAGTCCCTCATCTTCCAAGCCACTAGGTACACCCTTCTTGCTAATACTTTGTATAGAATAAGTCGAGATTGAACACTTTTACGATGTCTCACTTCCACAAAATCCCAGAGAGCCTTGTATGAGGTACATGAGGGAATTTAGGGGGCCCACATAGGTGGCAATAGTTTGGCAAAGAAGATCATTATAATGGGATACTATTGGCCTACAGTAGAGACTGATGCTAACAAATATGTGCAAAGGTGTGAAAAATGTCAAATTCATGGAGATCTTATCCATGCACTAGCCCAAAAACTCAACCCCATCACTTCACCATGACCATTTTCAAAATGGGGATTTGACTTAGTGGGAAATATTACACCTACATCTTCTAATGGTCACAAGTACATCATTGTAGCAACATATTACTTTACCAAATGGGTGGAAGCAATTCCTCGCACATACATTACTGGTAAGAAAATCTCCTTGTTCATACTAAACAACATCATCTGTTGATACGGAATCCCTCAAACCATACTCACAAATCATAGCACACCTTTTCAAAATCAAGTTATTGAATATATTTGTGACACGTTCTAGATATAGAAAGGTTTCTCTTCATTCTACTATCCCCATTGCACTCAATGAAGTAGAACTGTTGGATAAGACAAGACAAAATGCACTCAATCACTTAGAAGGCTATCAAAATTGCCTTAGAAGAAACTATCATAAGAAGGTCATACCATAGACCTTTGAGGTAGGAGATATTGTCCTCATGGAGAATCAAAAGAACCAAACAGAAAGGGTTAAACTAGTAAAGTTTGAGCCTAATTGGCTAGGACCCTACATCATTATAACATCATGAAATAGTGGTCCATATCAAATGGTGACCCAAGAAGGAGATCAGCTTCCTGGTTATATCAATAGCATGCACCTCAAAAGGTTCTATGCGTGAAGTCTCAAGGTCAAGGGAACATATCTAAAATCCAAAAAATACAAAAAAATAAAATATAGATAAAAGGTTACCTTAGTGAAAACCTAGCAAACAAGCACCTTGGTGACAACAAAAAAGAAAAAGGAAAAAAGTAAAGAGAAACACAATCGCTCTCTCAATGAAAACCTAGCAAACATACACTATTGGGAAGGTACCTTGGTGAAAGCCTAGAAAATAGGCACCAAGTGTTCAAATCCTTCTTTTCCATCAATGAACTCCAAAAGATTAAAATTTTGTACTCCCTGCAAGATTGTGTACCCAAGCTTATTTTTAGAAGCTCAATACCTTTTGAGCATCACGCTTATCCATGGTTTGTACTAGTTCACTAGACTAGGGGAAATTCTAAAAATCATAAAAAGTCATCAAAAATCTTTAAAAGTCATCAAAAATCCTAAAAAGAGAAAAACATCCTGAAAAAATCAATCATCATCAAAAAAACCAAATATTGCAAAATCTCAAGAATAAACCTGATGACATGTAACTGATTGAATGTTTGATAATGTTAAGTTGAAGATGATGCAAGACATTAAAATAGTTAATGGTTTGTATTATCATTGATGTCAACTTGATATCATTTGTACGGTCATGTAAATAATTCCAAAGAATTTAGAGAATCAATGGAACAATAATTATGCTTTCAGCAATGCATAAAAGTCAAGCATTCACTAAGTGACAGACAACACCGACAGAGTGCACACCATCGGTAAAGGAAGAGAAAAAGTCATAGTGATACCTGATGAAGTAGAAGATAGTGTTGCCAAATGAAGTAGAATCATAGGATGCCCAATGAAATAAAAATAGAGTTTCCCGACAGAAGGAGATCGTGAAGCTAACTAGAGTTACACCGACGGAACTGGCAGTTGTCACCGACAGCGAACTGCAAAATTGACTGACGGAATAGAGAGTTCAAAAAATGAAAAAAATATCTAGCTCGCAGAGCTTAAGGATAGACTTAACTAGTTTTTTTTTTTTTTTTATTCAACCATAATTAAGTAATTGATTTAAAGAAGATTTATATAGTTGGCAAGAAGATAACTACGAGATAAATCAAGAGTTAAAGCTATAAATCAGTTTGGCTAGATTATTTTTCACGCCAAGAATCAAGAATCAAGAATCATGAATTAAGGAATATCATGTCTATATAAGAGACAAGCATAATTCATTTCTAAAAGTAATCAGATATACGGAAGGGGAGTGAATAGAAAGAGGATGCTGAAGAGAAACTGGTGAAGGATAAACTTCATACAGTCCTGATCAATCAAGCTGAGGGAAATCTAAAGAATTTTACAGACACTAACAAATAGTGAAGCATAGCATCACAGAGTAGAAAGTGTGGAGCACAAAGGAATTGAATTGATACATTAATCAGAGAGGTATTGTACTTAAATAGATCTGAAAATCTACAATTCAAAGTTGCATTAGAAACAGGTCATAGTATTTTAGTTTAACCATTGAAGCATCAAGTCTCTTAACAGAACAGGACTTAACAGTCTTCTATAATTGAGGTATATCCTAACAGATTACCAAAAAGGTTGATTCATGAAAGTAGCATTGAATTTGCATAAAGCCTATTGATAGCCTAAGAAGGAGTTTGATTCAAGGATGGTACCAAGATTTTCCTAAAGCCTATTGACAGTCTAAGAAGGAGGATGATTCAAGGATGGTAGCAAAATAGATGCCAGATACTAAGTGACAACCTATATGTATAAAATCCTCTAACAAGGTCGCACTTAATAGTGTGTTTGTAACCTTTAATAGGGTTTGCTTCTAACAAGGCTCACTTTAGAAGAGGGAAAATTTGGGGTACCAGTCCCAGTGGTTTTTTCCCTTAACAAGGTTTCCACATTAAAATCCATTTGTTTTTATTATGGTAAAAGTAGGTTTTGAAGGGAACCCCGAAACCCTTTAACAAAGAATAGAAAGGAAAGGAAAAAAATCCCAAAGAACAACAGACTGTCCCAAGGAGGGGAGCGGTCTACAGTGGGTCAAAACCCAGATTTAGCAATAGTTACATACAAGACAAAAAACAAAAGAAACGCTGGAAAGAAAACAGAAAGAAAGACCGCCAGCACCAAAGTCAGAGCAAAGACTTCAGAAAGCTTTCAGAATCCACCAGCTGAGTCTTCATTGTCATCACGTTCTCTCTCAGCTTCTGGAGATCCAGATCCTCAGTCTTCTGCTTCTTGGATCTAGTACACGTTCCAGGTCCCATTTGCTGGGAAGTAACAGGATGATCAGCATTGTCTTTATTACTTTCCAGCCAATTGCTCAGAGAGATTAGGTTCTTGAGTGTAGCCTTCATACCAGTATTTACCAGCGTGAGCAAGTGTTTCAACATTTCTTCGTTCCCATTAATTTTCTTCTGAATGGGAATCATAGCTAACTCTACAGCATTTCTGATTTTTTCATCAATT
>MU225240.1:1224731-1279217 GCA_018584345.1 Thuja plicata | reverse complement strand
GATGGCTACTAGATGAAAAGTAACAAAGGAAGACAAGAAAACAGAGGTAAATTAGACTCTGTACAGACCAATGATAGGAAAACTCATGTATGTTGTACACACTAGACCAGATATTGCACATGCAGTATGAATTGTTGCTAGATTTTCTGCTAACCCCGGGGAATCACATATGACTATTGTAAAAAGAATTCTAAGATATATGAAGAATACTGAGGAATTTGGCTTGTGGTATAGAAAAGAAGGAAAATTTGAACTAAAAGTGTTTACCAACGCTGATTGGGCTAGAAATCTTGATGACCGAAAGAGCACAATTGGAGGAGCATTCTTTATGGGTGACAGACTTGTCACATGGATTAGCAAAAAGCAAGGATGCATCTCTAAGTCTATTGCAGAAGAAGAATATGTTGCTACTGCTACAAACTGCTCAAATATTGCATGGATCAAACAATTACCGGAAGGTATGCATATGAAGATCACAGATCCAGTGATTATCTATTGTGATAACACCAGTGCAATAAACATTTTCAAGAATCCAATCATGCATGCAAAGACTAAACACATTGCCATCAAGTATCATTATTTAAGAGAACAAGTTCAAGAAAAAGAGGTGATACTTGAATATGTGCAATCAAAAGAACAATTGGCTGATATCTTCACCAAGCCACTGCCCAAGGATACATTTAAGTACCTGAGAAAGACAATAGGGGTCAAACCCATGTCTACCAGTTAGTAAAGGATAGAAGGCTACATCAACCATATATTATCAGAATATTGTTCATGATTGATGCAAGCAAAAGATGAACTTCAAAGCTACATCTATATACAAAAAGGTATATATCAGAAATAAGTACCAGAGCATATTGTTGTATTACTGATGGATAAGGGAAATTCAAGGAATATATTATGGATAGAGGAAAATTGTTTGCAATGAATGTCAGATATTTGTTTGGCATTGGTTTCAAAGGGAGAGAATGTATCCTTATTATCATCAGAAACTATTCATTATTAGATTACTCCAAATAGGGAGAGATCATATCCATAGGGAGAAAATTTGTATAAAAGTTGAAAACAAAAGATAGAGACATCAAAGAAGAAGAACAGTCAAAAGAGAGAAATTGACACAAAAAGAGGACACAACACATCAGAAGAAGAAACACAAAAAGCTGCAAGAATCAAATCTAACCTAACACAGAGCTTACCAGCAGTCAGACATTTTTATCAGTTATCAAAAAAAATTGTTTGGTAATTTGATGAATCTCAACAATTGTATTTCATATTGTATTAAAAATAGTATAGTGTGATAATATAGTATGTTTCCATCAATGCCAAAGGGAGGGATTGATGACATGTAACTGATTGAATGTTTGATAATGTTAAGTTGAAGATGATGCAAGACATTAAAATAGTTAATGGTTTGTATTTTCATTGATGTCAACTTGATATCATCTACATGGTCATGTACATAATGTCAAAGACTTCAGTGAATCAATAGAACAATGATTATGCTTTCAGCAATGCATAAAAGTCAAGTATTCACTAAGTGATAGACAACACCGATGGAGTGCACACCATCGGTAAAGACAGAGAAAAATTCATAGTGATGCCTGATGAACTTGAAGACAGTGTTTCCTAATGAAGCAGAATCATAGGATGCACAATGAATTAAAAATAAATTTGCCTGATGAACGGAGATCCCAAAGCTAACTGGCAGTTGTCAACGACGGGGAACTGCAGAATTGACTGACGGAACAAAGATTTCAGAAAATGACAAAATATCTAGCTAGCAGAGCTTAAGGATAGACTTAACTGGTTGTTTTATTTGTTTTATTCGACCACAATTAAGTAATTGATTTAAAGAAGATTTAGACAGTTGGAAAGAAGATAACTACGAGATAAATTAGGAGTTAAAGCTGTAAATCAATTTGGTTGGATTATTTTTCACGCCAAGAATTAAGAATCAAGAATCAAGAATCAAGAATCATGAATTAAGGAATATCATGTCTATATAAGAGACAAGAATAATTCATTTCCAAAAGCAATCAGATACATGGAAGGGAAGTGAATAGAAAGAGGATGTTGAAGAGAAACTAGTGAAAGATAAACTTCATACAGTCCTGATCAATCAAGCTGAGGGAGAGCTAAAGAATTATGCAGACACTGAAAAATAGTGAAGCACAGCATCATAGAGAAGAAAGTGTGGAGCACAAAGGAATTGAATTGATACATTGATCAGAGAGGTATTGTACTTAAATAGATTTGAAAATCTACAATTCAAAGTTGCATTAGAAATAGGTCATAGTGTTTCAGTTTAACCATAGAAGCATCAAGTCTCTTAAAAGAGTAGGACTTAACAATCTTCTATAATTGAGTTATATCCTAACAGATTACCAAAAAGGTTGATTCATGAAAGTAGCATTGAATTTGCATAAAGCCTATTGACAGCCTAAGAATGAGGTTGATTCAAGGATGGTAGCAAAATTTGCCTAAAGCCTATTGACAGTCTAAGAAGGAGGTTGATTCAAGGATGGTAGCAAAATAGATGCCAGATACTAAGTTACAACCTATATGTATAAAATCCTCTAACAAGGTCACACTTAACAATGTGTTTGTAACATTTAACAGGGTTGGCTCCTAACAGGGCTCACTTCAAAAGAGTGAAAATTTGGGGTACCGATCCCAGTGGTTTTTTCCCTTAATAGGATTTCCATGTTAAAATCCATGTGTTATGTGTGTATGGTTTATTAATTTATTTTTTTACATTTCACATATGCATTTATGGATTGATTGGTATACTCTGCATATTTACTGAGTATTGGTAAATAAAATTTATTGCTTATCGGTAATCAAGGAGAATAAGGACAGACAAGGTAAATTGATAGACAGTTAGTTATTTCAAGTATTTCAAGGCATGCATCTTATAGGGACTTAATAATCTGAGGTGTACTGATTGGTGGATTAAAGTTTAGAAGGATAAATTTTTGAGGCCACTAATTCACCCCCCCCCCCCCTCTTAGTTATTACTAACAAAACCAACTCTATTCTCAACAAGCGAATGACGATTAAAAAATCAATCAAATGTTAAAACTATGAGCTTCACAAATTGGCAATGGACTCACATGACTCAGCTTTATCAGCAATCCAATCTATCAACAATCAAATAAATCATCAATCTTCAAATCAAACTATCAATTGTATTATACATTGGCAGATATACTCAAAACAAGACAAATCAATCTTGTATGAGTCATCCATTCCTTAAACCAAACACAATCAAGCATCAAAAAACCAAGAAATCAAGGAATAGTAAACTATTGACTAAGTCAGTCATGTCAGTCAGTTGCCAATTTATCGTTCGTGATTATGTTCTTATGCTACTCAAGGATACCACTAAGTGATGAGAGTAGATATGATGGATCATGATCCAATTTTCTTTGATTATTGTTTATGGACTGTTTTAATTCAATTATGGGGAAATGATGATTCATGATAAATGTGGTAGGAGTTGTCACATATTTGTCAATGACGCAGTTCCACGATCTGAGCTAACCCCTGGAAAAGAATTGAACAATCCTTTTCTATTATCTCCTTATTGTTATCAAGATATCATAACTGTATCTAGATGGTCAATATTTGGGTGCATTTGGTTTTCTCTTTGGTAATTTTCTTATTCTTATTGGGAATCATAGAGGTGTCTAGATGGTCAATATCTGGGTGCATTTGGTTCTCTTTCTTTTCAAAATAGAGAGCATAGCGGTATCCAAATGGTCAATATCTGGGTGCACTTGGTTCTCTTTCTATTGAGTTTCTCTACTTTTGGTTATTAGAGATCATAGTGGTATCTAGATGGTCAATATATGGGTGCATTTGAGTCTCTTTATGGTACAATGATGAATAAAATTGGAAAACATGGCAACAACTTTGTTTCAACACTCATGTCTTTCATTCATCCTCTTCCTACCACAACTCATCTATCACTAACTTTCTTCTAACTAACACATGAATTTACTCAGACACATGGTAAATTTTAGGTTTGCATTCATTTATTGCATAAAGTAAGGAAAATAAAAAAACTGCATACATCATCAATAGATCATACAGATATGCATTCATCATAAGAACCATCTTGCATACATGTGTCAGTATCATAGGAAAGTAAAGATCATACATCTAAGAGTCTGCATAATAGAATCACATCAAATACATATAAACATAAAGCATCTCATAAAATGCATTAGCATATACAAAGCATATAGAAATAAGTTGCACATCATATAGAATCATGTCATAAATAGAGCATCTCATATATCATATGTCTGAGTACAAATGGACAGTCACAAGTCTCACATAAAAGTGATCAACATAAATATCTATAAATATCAATACATTATCGATACAAAATTAGTACAGAATTGATACAAAAATGGTACAACAAGGTACACAGTGGTACAATGCTAAAAAAAGAGTCAAAAGGTGCTACCCCACCCTCGCTACAAGGTGGACGAGGAGGTGGCATATTAGATCCTACCCTCTGCTACTACAAAGGATCTCTGACCACACCACTACTCTGTGACCGTTGGACTCTACTAGATCTCTGTGACATAGTATAGTTGGGAACCCACTGAGAAGAAGGAACAAGACCATCATAGTGATGATGCCATCACACAAAATGAGCAAGAAAACTAAAGAAAATCATAGGTGAATCTTACCAGAGAGTCAGGAGCTGCAAAGTGCAAAGTGACAAATGAAAGAGCCCACAAGCTATTTATGAGTGATCAACAGAAACTCTAAATTCCTCAAGGATCCCTACTTTATTGTTTTGGGCCATGGAATCTTTCACAGCTAATATTAGGAGAATTTGTAACTATTTTCACAGATTACCAGATGCCAAGACAATAATTTTGTAGTATCAAAAAATTGACGCTTCTGTCACGTCTTTTCACTCAAATTTGTTGAGGGGGTATAAATACACCTGTTGTCGCTGGGGCATGATCAAAACATAAGATTCTTTGACATAATGTGAACAAGCCACAATGCACCAAAGAGGGGCAAATGTAGACACCCTAAAATGGACAGACTTGCAACCTTACATTAAAAATACTAATTTTGATATATTAATTAATGGTTTTGTAATCATATATTTCTTCTAAATTCATTACCTAAATCATGTAATCATTTTCCAAAAATTAATTAAATAATTAAGTTTATTTAATTAATTAGCCTCAATTAATCAATCTTTATTAATTAATTAAATTCAATTTCCTAAAGTTTAAATTTAAATATTTAAACTTATTAATTAATTATTCTAATTTAATTAATTTAATTTCACTCAATAATTCAATTCTAAATAAAAAATAGTTAAATTATCACATGTTTGAATACTTTAACTACAAAAATCAATTAAATATTCAAATAAATCCTTTCTCAAGTTCAAAAAGGTAACTCATGATCAACTTTTCACTTAACAAAACATTACCTCTTCTCTCCAAGTTGAAGAGGTGGAGTTTACTGGTTGCTTCTCGGTTAACTAAAACATTACCTTTTCTCTCCAAGTTGAAGAGGTGAAGTTTACCGGTTTCTCCTTAGTTAAACTAAAACATCACCCCTTCTCTCCAAGTTGAAGAGGTGGAGCTTACTGATTTCTCCTCAATTAACTAAAACATCACCTCTTCTCTTCTAGTTGAAGAGGTGGAGTTTACTAGTTGCTCCTCAGTTAACTAAAACATTCCCTCTTCTCTCCAAGTTGAAGAGGTGGAGTTTACTGGTTACTTTTCAGTTAACTAAACACCCCCTCTTATCTCCAAGTTGAAGAGGTGGAGTTTACTGGTTATTCCTCAGTTAACTAAAACATCACCTCTTCTCTCCAAGTTGAAGAGGTGGAGTTTACCGATTGCTTCTCTAGTTTCTTTTGATCTCAACCATTCATCCTATAATTTGTGGGATCGATCTCATCCATCCATATCATTTCCATATTTTATATAATAAACCCTTCTCAACCATTTGTAGGATCTAGAATTTCAAGATTTTGTGCACACTTACTTTGTAGGATTCTTGACTGAAGCATCAAAGAATTCTTGTGATCATTATCAATATCATTTTCTCAACACTTCCAAGTCATAGACACAGCTAATACCAATACTGAGCACCACACACACAACATTTCAGAAGGAGTAGAGAGAATCAGTAGAAGCCTCGAGCATTGTGGTTTGCATCTGTTTGTTTTCCTCTATGTTTTCTTGTTATTTTATTGTCCTTAGGTTCATTCTTAGTCATTTCGATTGCTTCCCCGCATTGCAAATTGGTGCTACTAACCCCTTGTTAATTCGAGCTTGGAGCAGGATTGGATCTACACAGTATCTACCTATTCTTTTTGGTCTTTGTAATGAGGACCCAAAAAGAATCCTCTTTGTGACTCTCGTACATTATTGTTCTATTGTTCTTGTAGTTCTACTACCTTTGGCGAATGATGACAATTCACTTTAATATAATTTTGATATACATAAGTTATCATATGATCATACTAACCCCTGAGTTAGTAGATCCCTTCCGTGCTCTCCTTTTCCATGTCTTCATTTCCCTTGGTTTTTCCTTTATTGGGAGAATCTAATAGAGAAAATTTCTCTTTTGGGTGTATATATGCCCTACTAAATTCATTTCTCTTGTTAAGGAATTTGCAAGCACTTTAACATGGGGGCATACACTTCACTCCTTGTTTAACATTCTTTACACACAAAAAAAAATTCAATGCAATCACTTATACATTATGGCTAAGGAGCTAATGCTTTCCTTTCATTCATCTTTACATTATCATGCCCCTATGCATTATTCACTGGATCCCTTAATGGAATAAGGCTTTCCTTAAGGACTAATACTTCTTTGTTTGATCCCTTAACAGAGCCAATGCTTTCCTTAAGGACCAATTCTCCTTTCTTTGATCCATTAATGAAGACAATACTTTCATTAAGGATTGATCCTTTTTTCCTTGATCCCTTTGGAGACAATGCTTTCCCTAGGACTGATTTCCTTTTCAGGACCCCTTAATGGATACAATTCTTTCCTTAAGGACTCATCCCTTTTTTGTGGCTTGACTAACATAAAACAACTTTCTAGACTATCAATGTCATCTTTTGTAGTAGCACTTTCTCTTTGCATGATCCATATTAAGGCAATTCCTTACTAGGATAGTGTTCATGCTCTCTCTTTCTCTCCTTCTTGTTAGCATAACTTATGTAGTGATGCTAAGTAATGCATTGATGAAGATTGGTGTACGCCTGTCCTTCCGATCGTGATCCACGATTTCCCAAGCTTTCCAAAGGCAAGGGTCAGTAGCAAAGGTTTCACAATTGATATAAACCAAATACACAATACTAATAAAACAAATACTAGAAACATAATCAATAAAATGTAAAAGCAAGAGAAAGGAACACAAATAAATGCAAACCCCACGATGCTTGAAGCTTCTATTGTCTCTCTCTACTCCTTCCAAAATGTTGTTCTTGATGCTCAGTATTGGCGGGGCAGCGTCTATGACTTGAGAAGTGTCGAGAATTTTGCTAATTGAAATGGGTGTATGATCGCAAGATGGCTTGAATGCTAGAACCAAACTGACAAAGTAATGGCACACGAGAGCTTGAAATCGTAGATCCTTCAAATGGTTATGAAGGGTTTATTATATAGGATTTGGTGATGAAATGAATGGTTGAGATCAATCCCAGAGATAGGGAGATGAACGGTTGAGATCAAAGGGAACTGGAGAGGTCCTCAATAAACTCCACCTCTTCATTTGGTAAATAGGAGATAGAGTTTGGTTGACTAAAGAGCTAATTATGAGTTACCTTTTTGAATTGAAGAGGTGGGTGATGTTACCCATGTGGACTGGAGAGATGGGTGGAGTGACCCAAGTGATATGATTGGAGTTATCTCTTTGAAGATAAATGAATATTTAATTATTGTTTTCAACATGTGAGATAATTGAATTCTTTTTTATTAAGAATTGCTTTATTTGATGAAATTAAATTAATTTAATTGGAAGAATTTAATTAGTAAGTTTAAATATTTGGATTTAAACTATAGGAAAATGAGTCTAATTAATTAATTAATGATAATTAATCAATTAAATCTAATTAATTAAATAAAATTAATTATTTAATTAATTTTGGGAACTTGATTAGATGATTTGGGAAATAAATTTAGAGGAAAATAGATGATTAATTAATGATTAAAAAACCATTAATTAAAAGATGAAAATTAGTGTTTTTAATGTAAAGTCGCAAACCTGTCCATTTGAGGGTGTCTACATTTGCCCCTCTTTGATGTGATGTGACTTGTCATAGTGTGTCAAAGATTCTTTGATTTTGCCTCAGCTTGCCCTGGCGGTTATAGGTGTATTTATGCCCCCTCAATAAATTTGAGCAAAAAGTCGCGAGACGAGCATTAATTTGTTGAAACTGCAATTTATGGAACTGGGTAGCTGACGGATTTGAAAAATACTTTAATATGCCCCTGTAACTGACCGTCAAAGTTTTCAGGGACCGGGAAGAATTTTCAGACTTTCTAGTGAAATTAGGGTTTTCTATAACCCCTATAAGTAGCGAAGAGAGCTCTTCTTTTGTCACTTTGCGATCTTGGATCTCTTTTAATCTTGGTGAGTTTTCTTTCTGATTTCTACCTTATTTTCTTCTGTTTTCGAGTGATGGCTGGCCTTCCTAGCATTATTCACATCTCTGACCGAGTCTAGACCTACCACAGACCAGCTGGCTCTGGACGTCTAGTGATTTTTCTCGCATTGCATGTCATTAATGCTTGTATTTATTGCTTTTAAAACTTGTACTTTTTGGAAAAAATGTCATGTGTGCCGCAATCGGGTGTAGTTTTGCTGCATTTGCAGTTTAAATGCTGCAATTGCCAGTTAAATACTGCAATTGTATATGTAAAATGCCACAATTGCAATTTGTTTTCCACACTTGCCGGTTGTATTTTGCAATCGCTTAAAAGTACCGCATTTGTATTGATTTATTACCGCAATTGACTTTTTAGTACTGTTTGCCTGATGTCCTTGTCTGTTATCTTCTTTTTCGTGCTTCTGTTACTTTTCTCAATGACTAAAACTGATAATTTTCTGATTTTATTGTATCTGCAGTTCACTAGGCGGATTTTGCACTGTCGAGAGTCCAGGCCGGCGGGACTTGTTTATAGATTTCAGCTGACTGAGGATGAGAGGTCAGTGCTTCATGATCTTGGTTTGTACTGGTTATGTTATATGCTCAAGATCATGACCAATAGGGGTCTGATCTTTGCTCTAGTAGGGCAATGGAATTCAGAGACGTGCACTTTTTGGCTACCCACCGGGGAATGTACCATTAATTTGGAGGATGTGTATCGCATCCTCCAACTCCCTATCCAGGGCGAGCTTGTGGAGTATTCCACATGCACTGGTGTTGTTGCATTGACCGAGCTCTCAGGATTGCCTCAGGATCAGCTCGGGCTTGCTGGTGACTATGACATTTCTTGGTCTAGACTCAGGTTAGGCCTTGATAGATTGTCCATGTTGCTGGGTAGTTTGATATGTGGGATTCTATGCCCCGATTGTCGATAGCATGGTTTATCTGTCGGCTTTGGTAGTGTCTTACAGAGTATGGTCTGGGACCATACTTTCTTTGCTTGGGGTCCATGCATGTTGGCCCACATGCATTTTCACATGTTGTATGCAGCTTACCTTGATGGTAAGTCACTTGGCTGCGGTGCTACCCTATCACAGATCTAAGCATGGGAGCATATTGTCGTATGTCATCCTGTTGGTGCCCGTGCTCTTCCAGCAGATAGGCCATATGTCTTCATGTATGATGGAGCCATTGTACAGACACATATGGCTCACTTGTCATATTGGCAGCAGTAGTTAGATATGATCCCATATTTCATATGGAGGCCATGCAGACATTGTCCCATCTGGGATGGAGAGGATATTCATCTACCATTCTGTCGCCAGCAGAGATACTTGATTGGTCGCGTGACTGAACATGTTCATATGATAGATTTTTACAACACCGACAAGGTGTTGCGCCAGTTTGGGGAGTAGCAAGATGTATCTGATTCATATGCATATTTTTCTCTGAGGTCAAGGGATGCTGCTATTTGGGTTGTTGTAGTATCAATTGATGCTTCTCGCACTAAGTTCTTAAGTTTACTTCCTGTGGCATGGACCTGGCGCTCTGCCACTGTCGAACCAGGTTTGTCATGTTTCTAATTGCTTATGTACTTCCTTTTTCTCTTGATTCTTTCTCATATCTCATTTTGATGCTTATGTCTTTAGCTGCTCTAGTATTGATAGTTGAGTTTGTCTTTTGCAGGCACTACACCATAGTATGATGTCCATCGGTTGCAGCATCGGCCAATTGCACTGATAGATGTCTCACATCCTGTCCCCAAGATTGTTATGAGGAGGGCCCAACGGGTACGGCGTGGTAGGGGAGGCCATGATGGAGGGAGAGGTGGTGGCAGGGGAGGGAGGGATGGGGGGAGAGATGGTGGTAGGGGTGGGAGGGATGGTGGGAGGCATGGAGGACAGGGTAGGGGTGATGATGGAGGTGATGATCCTTGTCCCGGGGGTGCTGGCAGAGGGGCTAGGAATAGAGGTGGTCAGAGTGGGGGGTGCCATTTTGGAGGAGGAGGAGGAGGAACCCCAGTTAGTTCGGAGGGTGTGCAGGTGGAAAGCTGCAGTTTTGGCTCCCAGACATGAGGATAGAGTTATTATTGAGGATGTTGGTGTGGAGATTGCTGATATAGACGTGGAGGCTCTAGATGAGCAGAGTGTGGAGAGAGGGTCCTCTTGGGTTAGTGGAAAAATTGGGAGTAGCATAGGGGAGAGTTCAGAGAGTTCTGATGATTCTGTGGTTCTCAGGCGAAGAGGAGATGAGGGACTGGTAGATAGGGTGGAGGAGGGGGACATGGATGTGGCTATGGGTGGCATGGATGATGATCCCTTAGAGGTAGAGTGCCTCACAAAGCAGGTTCAAGACCTTCAAGCCTGACTTAACTTATCTAATGCACGTGCTATTGTGTTAGAGGCATGTTTTACAATAGCTGAGTCTCGTGAGAAACAGGTTCATTCTGAGGTTCATTCTTTCATTGATAGTTTACAGGATGTTGCACACAGAGACATTTTGGATAGGTATTATAGATCTGGGTGAGATTCTCAAAGGGAGATTGATTATTAGAGATGCCATTATCAGGGCACCATTCCTTTAGCTCAGAGGGTGCCTAGCTACACAGCTTTGCAGAGATCCAGCAGGGCCCAGCGTTCTTAGAGTAGTGGTGTCGGAGCTCTTGGGTCCTCTCATATGACAAATTCTGATATGCCACCCCCTTGTCCACCTCTTGGTGAGGGTGGGGGTAGCTCTTGTTGACCATGTACATGTACCATTTTTTGTAGTGATTCCATTGTATACTCTAAGTAGTACCAATTTTGTATCCTGACACACTGATATTTATTGATATACATGTTGATTACCTTCTTTGATCAGACTTGCGACCCTTCATAGTACTTAGATGTTTTGATTTATATGAGATGTAGCTAGTGTTTTTGATATGATGTGCAATGCTTTACTTGCTAGATGTAAGATTCTACATGCTTTGGTGGTTTATATGATGAGATTATATGCAATATGATTCTATTATGCAGACTCGTATATGGATGATTTACTTTTCCTATGTTACTGACATGTCATGCAGGATGGTTTAAATGAAGTGCATTTTTATATGAGATGCTTTATGGATGTATGTGATTTTATAATTTATCATGTATGAAACTAATATGTTTTTATCCTTTTATGATGTACTTAATGGAATTATTGTAATCTATTATGCACAAAATATCTGAGTAATGCATGTGTTAGTCAGAAAGAAGTTAGTTTTGATAGATGTGCTCTAAGATTGATCTAATAGAATGTAATGATAGAAAGGATGTTCTTATTGCATTTTTGGATAGATATGATCTGATAGAAAGGATGAATGTCCCGAGTTGCTGCCCCTGTTTCCAATATTTGTCATCATTGCATATTTTTTTGTATTTTTTGATATTCCCAAAGAGCGTCGAATGATCCAAATCACATACCACCTAGATACCGCCATGACCTCTTGATAGCGGAAGGAGTAGAGAGATTGAATAGAAAGAGACCCATAGTGCACCCAAATATTGACCATCTTGGTTCAACTATGTTCCATGTTTGAAAAGAAAGAGAGCCAAAATCACCCAGATATTGACCATCTGGATACCACTTGTCCTCTGAAAATTAATCTAAAACAAAGAAACCAAGATAGAACTCCTATGCACCCAGAGTCCATCTGGATAACAATGTGAGCTTTTGATTTCCAAAAGGGAAATCCAAGAAAACAAGATAGAACTCGTACGCCCCTAGATTCCATATGGATAGCATCATGAGCTCTTGTTTGCAAGATAAAGGGAAAGACCATAGAAACCAACATAGAACTCCAAAGCAAACTCAGAGTCCATCTAAATAGTGTTGCGAGCTCTTGATTCTATAAACCAAACAAGAAAAATAAAAGAGAAGGAATGTTCAATTCTTTCTCAGGGTTAAGCTTAGATCATGGAACTACGCGGCTGCCAGATAAGTGACAGTGCCTATCGCATTTATCCTAAATCATCAAGGCCCTGGAATCGAAGTGAACATTCAACACACAGCAATCAAAGAAAATAAGTCATGATCTATCATAGCTACTCTCCTCACATGGTGGATCCTGGAGTAGTGTAAGAACATAACCACAAAATATAGACTGACATCTGACTTACTTGACTGACCTAGTCAAAAATTTTGGATGGTTCCTCGATGCAGTGGATTCTCTTGATTGGCTCGACTCTTTGGATAGGCTTGATTGGTTTGATTGCGTTGATCATGTTGGCAGCTGATTAAGTTGTGTCAAATGGGCCCAATGCTTGTTCACAAAGTTCATGATTGTGATAGTTTTGATTGATAGATTTGATTGCTTTGATCATGTTGGCAGCTGATCAAGCTGTGTCAGATGGGCCCAATGCTAGTTCACAAAGCTCATGATTGTGACAATTGATAGTTTGGCTTGGTCTCCTGCTGCTTGTTGATTGAATTAATAGATTGATAAAGCTATGTCAGATAAGCCCAATGCTAATTCGCAAAGATCATTATTGTGACATTAATTGACTGGACATGATTTCCCCTTTCTCTCTTGATAACTGAGTTGGTTTTATTACTTCGGTTTTTGCAATTTTCTAAATGTTTTTGATGAAGATTGATTTTTTCTTGATTTTTGATCTTTTTAGGATTTTGATGAGTTTTCTAATTTTTAGGATTTTTAGGACATTTGGAATCACCCCTAGTCTGGTGGACTAGTATTAACCATGCGTAAGTGCTTGGTGCTCAAAGGGGATCGTGCTTCTGGATATTTCTTGGGTAGTCAGGCTTGCATTTTGTAGTGTACTCAAGCCTTTAGAGTTCATTGATGGTGAAGCTAGATTTTGAACACTCGGCGCTTGTTTTCTAGGTTTTCACCAAGGTACCTACTCAATAGCGCCTGATTGCCAGGTTTTCACTGAGAGAGCGATTTTATTTTTCTTTACTTTTTTGCTTTTTTGATTGTCACTAAGGCGCCTGATTACTAGGTTTTCACCAAGGTAACTTTTGTATTTTTTGATTTTTTTGGTATTTTCTGGAAATATAGATAAATGCCTTAACCATAGAGAGATTTAAGGGTAGAACCTCTTCAAGTGCATTCTTTTGATGTAGCCAGGGAGCTGATCTCCTTCGAGTGTTGCTAGTATGAATGCGCCACTCTGAGTAGAGCTAATAATAACAAATGGTCCTAGCCAGTTAGGCTCAAACTTTCTAGGTTTGACTCACTCTGCTTGATTCTTCTGACTTTCCATGAGGAAAAGGTCTCCTACCTCAAATGTTCATGGCTTCACCTTCTTGTGATAGTTCCTTCTAAGGCGATTCTGATAGCCTTGTAATTGGTCGAAGGCATACTGCCTTCTTTCATCTAGTAACTCCAGTTAACTGAGCCTTGCTACTCTATAGTCTTCATCTAAAACCAGGTTTTTCAATGATATCCTCAGGGATGGGATTTCTACTTCAAGGGGTAGTACTGCCTCTACTCCATAGACTAGGGAGAAAGGAGTGGCTCCTGTAGGTGTTCTCACACTAGTTTTGTATGCCCATAATGTGGGGCTAAGCTATAAATGCCAGTCTCGCCCTGATTTGTTCACTATTTTCTTCAAGATTTTTAGGATTGTTTTGTTTGTAACTTAGGCTTGGCCATTCCCTTAAGGGTAGTAAAATGAGGATAACCCTTGTTTGATGTGGAACTATTCACATAGGTCTTCAACATCCTTGTTCTGGAAAGGGGTACCATGATCTGTTAGGATTTTTTGGGGGATCCCATATCGACAGATGATGTGGTTAAGTATGAACATCGCTATTTGCTTTCCAGTGATGTAAGTGAGGGGAATTTCTTCCACCCACTTGGTGAAGCATTATATTCCTGCTATGATTTACTTGTGTCTGTTTGCTGAAGAAGGTGTAATTTTTCCGACTAGGTCAAATCCCCACATTGAAAATGGCAATGGTGATGTGATAGGATTTAGTTCCTGGGCTGGTGCATGGATGAGGTTGCCATGAATTTGACACTGTCTACACCTTTGAAAAGGCTTGTGTGCATTTTTCTCTATTGTGGGCTAATAGTATCCCATGTGGATTATCTTCTTAGCTAAGTTGTTGCCACCTCCGGGGGTTCCACAAATTCCTTCATGTACCTCGTACAAAGCTTTATGGGATTCCATGGAAGTGAGACATCGTAGTAATGTTCCATCTAGACTTCATCTGTATAGAGTAGCTAAGAGGATGGTATACCTAGAGGCTCAGCGAACGAGGGATTTCTTTGGTTTCTAGATAAGTTTGGAGGTAAGATATTGTTTTGGAGATATCTATAGACATCTTGGTACCATGGGGATTTAGGACCAACAAGGACATATGTTGATTCTATGATAGATGCCTAATGTGATGGCACCAAGAGTTGCTCCACTAGAAATTTGAATTTGGTATCGTTACCTGGCATGTCAATCAGTGATGCTATGGTAGCCATCGCATCTGCCACTTTATTTTGTACTCTTGGGACTTGCTCGAAGAGAATGTAATGAAACTTGGTGTGCAGTCTTTCCATTTGTGCTCTATATGGTATGAGCTTCTCATCTTTGGTCATATAATCATTGTTAACTTGACTAATGACCAACTGCGAATCAACAAAGACTCTAAGGTTCTTGATTCTCCATTGACTTGCTATCTTTAGACCGATGACTAGTGCTTCATATTCTGCTATGTTGTTGGTGCATTCGAAGTTAAGTCTAAAAGACTTTGGAATTGTATCATGATCTGGAGTGATAAGAACTATCCCTACCCCCGCATTGCGGTTCGTACATGATCCATCAAAATAAATTTGTCATACCTCGATCGCCGGTTGTAGTGTCATGATAGATTCATCAGGAAAGTCAGAGATAATAGGCTGGTGGGCTTCAATTGGTACCTCTGCTAGTTGATCTTCTATCACTTGTCCTTTGATAGCCTTTTTGTCTACGTACTCAATGTTGAACTCACTTAAGATCATTACCCACTTTTCCAGTCATCCCATGAGTGTTGCTTTGCTTAGGAGGTACTTGAGAGGATCAATATGTGCGACCAATTTCATTTGGTGACTCAACATATAGTGTCTTAGCTTTTGGGAAGCAAAAAAAACTGCCAGGTATGACTTCTCAATTGGCATATAGTTTAGCTCATATCCAACCAAAGTCTTGCTTAGATAGTAGACGGCCCTCTCTTTTCCTGTGTCATCATGTTGTGTCAAGATTAAACCTAACGCTGATTCCATTGCTGAGATATATAGAAGCAATGGTCTACCTTGTACTGGTGGTACCAATATAGGATACTTAAGAAGGTAGTCTTTGAATATCTGAAATGCCTATTTGCATTGCTCTGTCCATATGAATTTGATATCTTTATGCGATAGATGTTGGAAAGGGTGGCACTTGTCTACTAGTTGAGCTATGAAATGTCTGATTGATTGGAGCCTTCCTTGTAACCCTCTTAGTTGTTTCAAGTTCAATGGTGGAGGCATGTCCAATATTTCTTTGACCTTTGTTGGATCCACTTCGATTCCTTTGTGTGATACTATGAACCCTAGTACTTTTCCCACTGTGACACTCAATGCACACTTTTTTGGGTTTAGACAGACTTTGAATTCCTGCATTCTGTCAAAGATGGGTCCCAAAACTTGTAGATGATCCTTTCAAAGCATTGATTTGGCTAGTATGTCATCCACATAGTCTTCCATTGTCTTGTGGATGACATCATGAAATATAGTCGTCATAGCCCTTTGATATGTCGCTCCGACATTCTTTAGACCAAATGGCATGACATTCCAACAATATGGTCCCCAAGGACATGTGAAAGCTATTCTATTTTGGTCCTCTGGCGCCATCCTTATTTGATTGTAACCTGAAAAGCCATCCATGAGTGATAGCATTTAATGTCCGGCAGTTAGGTCTACTATCATATCAATGTTTGGTAAAGGAAAGTCATCCTTGGGACATGCTATGTTGAGATCCCTGAAGTCTGTGCAAATTTGTATCTGACCATTTTTATTTGTAACTAGTACCAAATTAGATATCCAGTCCGCATATGGTATAGGTCTGATGAACTTAGCATCCAGGAGCCTTTTCAATTCAGCTTTGACTAGCAATGTAATGTGGGGGTGCATCTTTCTCATCTTTTGCTTGACAGGTTTGGTGTTGGGTAGCAATGGGAGATGGTGTAGCACTAACTCTAGATCTAGTCCTGGCATGTCCGCATAGGACCATGCAAAATTGATCATTCTTGCCTTGAAGAAACTGATGAACTATTCTCTCTCCTCATGGGTGAGTGATTTTGCCAAGTATATGTTCCTTGGGTTCTTGTCATCCCCCAAGTTTATTTCCTTTGTTTCTTCTGCTAATAATGTTGATTTCTCCTTTGTTAAGGGGAGGAGTTCTTTCTTTCCATCTTCTAGCACCTTGGTGAGGTTTTCACCAAAAGATACATCTTCTTCTGGCTTTTTATTCTTTTATTCTTTTTTCTTTTGTGGACTAGAAAGAGGAGCTTCCTCGCCAAAATATGCTGCTCTATCTAGGTTAATGGAGAATCCTGCCTTGTGATCTCCTAATGGAATGCCTTCCCTTAGACCCATGAAATGAGCTATCTTTTGTTTTCTTTTGTCCTCTTAGTTGTTTCAAGTTTGATGGTGGAGGCATGTCCAATATCACTTTGACATTTGCTGGATCCACTTTGATTCCTCTGTGTGATACTATGAACCCCACTAATTTTCCCACTGTGACACCGAATGCACACTTTTTGGGTTTAGATAGACTTTGAATTCCTAAATTCTATCAAAGATGGGTCCCAAAACCTGTAGATGATCCTTTTGAAGTATTTATTTGGCTAGTATGTCATCCACATAGTCTTCCATTATCTTGTGGATGAGATCATGAAATATAGTCGTCATAGCCCTTTGATATGTTGCTCTGGCATTCTTTAGACCAAACAGCATGACATTCCAACAATATGTTCCCCACAGACATGTGAAAGTTGTTTTGTGTTGGTCCTCTGGCGCCATCCTTATTTGATTGTAACCAAAAAATCCATTCATGAGTGATAGCATTTGATGTCCGGCAGTTAGGTCTACTATCATATCAATGTTTGGTAAAGGAATGTCATCCTTGGGACATGCTATGTTGAGATCCCTGAAGTCTGTACAAATTCATATCTGACCACTATGCTTTGTAACTGGTACCAGATTAGATATCCAGTCCAAATATGGTATAGGTCTGATAAACTTAGCATCCAGGAGCTTTTTCAATTCGGCTTTGACTAGCAATACAATGTGGGGGTGCATCTTTCTCATCGTTTGCTTGACAGGTTTGGCATTGGGTAGCAATGGGAGATGGTGTAGCACTAACTCTGGATCTAATCTTGGTATATCTGCATAGGACCATGAAAAATTGATCATTCTTGCATTGAAGAAATTGATGAACTGTTCTCTCTCCTCATGGGTGAGCGATTTCGCCAAGTATATGTTCCTTGGGTTCTTGTCATTCCCCAAGTTGATTTCCTTTGTTTCTTCTGCTAATAATGTTGATTTCTCCTCTTTTAAGGGGAGGAGTTCTTTATTTCCATCTTCTAGCACCTCAGTGAGGTTTTCACCAAAAGATACGTCTTCTTTTAGCTTTTTATTATTTTGTTCTTTTTTCTTTTGTGTACTGGAAAGAGGAGCTTCCTTGTCGAAATATGTTGCTCTATCTAGGTTAATGGAGAATCATGCCTTGTGATCTCCCGATAGAATGCCTTCCCTTAGACCCATGAAATGAGCTATCACCTCATCATTCTCAAAGACATCCAGATCAGGTGGCCCTTGTTGATCCCACTCTATAAGCTGAGGGTGTACAAGACAGACACTTTCACTACTGTTTGGCTCCAGTCGACTGAATGGAACTGCTAATATGGTGTCTACAAAATTGGACTGTGATGTGGACACACCACTTGAGTTTTGATAAATGACATGTTCATCTATGCAAGGTTGTTCAATAATGGTCAGTTGGTCAAATAGGTCTGCTAGATTTATGATAATGTCGGCCCGAGGGGAAAAATATGAGATTGATGGTTCAGAGTTGTACCGGGATCTCCACTCATACTCATGGGATTTAGTTTCAATGGAATGTTTGTCTGATGTTTGACTTCCTTGGTTATCGTTGATTTCTATGTGTAGGTTTATTTGGGATTGTGTGGTTCCCTCTTTAGTGGGAAACAACTATGCTAATATGTTGCTTATTAGGACATGCTCTGTGTTGTGCCCCTGGTGCATCTCTGCTATTTTCTCTTGATTGACTTGAATGTCTTGGTTCACAGGACTAGTGCTTTGTTGTCCATATCCCAAACCTCTTGTGTTTCTCTGGGTTGGTGGAAGAGGCAATTTATATATGCCTTGTTGTCTTTCCCCCAGCCTAGTTGTACCATCATACCCAAATATTTGTATCATTGTGTAACCATTACCATAGTTTGACAAAGGTAATGGAGGCCAGATTGTCTCAGGGGAATCTTGGTATAACTAGGTGTTGATGTCTTGTTCAAAAGGATTTTCTTCCACTATGTCTCCCCACTAGACAAAGGTTGTGAGTGGACATCTGAATAGAACAGGCTGTGGAGTTTCTATTATAGTAACAAGTTGTGGCATGCCATGAGTTCTTGGGCTTTGAGGCATGTGCATGATGGTCAAAGCTTCTTCATATCTGTATTCACCACAACATTTGTCTGTGATGCATATCTTTCCTACTTTCTATGTGATATCTTTGAGATTTGAATCTGAAGAGGATGAGATGCTTGCATCTTATTTAATGGCTATCTTTCCTACTGCTCGTGTGACATCCTTGGGATTCAAATCTGAAGAGGATGGGATGCTTGCATCTTGGTTTGATGGTACCCGGTTATCAGTGCTGACTTGGACCGCATTACAATATTGGAAGGGATTGGGATCTCCCTCTATGATGATCTCCTCTCCCTAGTGTGGGAACTTGATGCATTGATGGTATGTCAAAGGTACAACTTGGATTTCATGTATCCAAGGTCTCCCTAGTAACATGTTGTATCCCAACTCAAGGTCTAAGATTTGGAAGGGTGTGTTTTTTACCACAGGACCAATGTGAATAGGTAGAATGATAATAACCTTAGAGGACCTTTCCTCTTCATCATAGGCTTTGATATTTTTCCTCCTTGTGACATCAATGATTTATTTTGAATATCCTAGTTGCTTTATTAGCTTTAGAGTACATATGTTTAACCCATCTCCACCATCAACAAGGACCCTACTGACAGCGCTTTTGTGAATATGGAAAAGTAAGTGTAGAGGATCACTATGCAGGGGTTTATGTGGTGGCACATCACAGTCTATGAATGTGGCATATTTATTAGCTGCTATATGGTTGAACATCATTTGGAAGCTCTCAGTTATTATGTCCCTTGGGACAGCTGTATTCTGAAGTGCTTGGTCAAGTGCTAGTTTATGATGCAGAGATATGTGCAATAGGTCAAACATGGAGATTTGGGCAGGTGTGCGCTTTAGTTCATCCACTATGCTTGTTTTTGGATCCAAGTTTTCTATAGGATTTGCTGATGTAGTAGTTGAGGATGGTACTCCTTGCAAGACAACTCTGGCCCGATGCGTTGTTATAGCACAATTGTTACCTTGGTCTTTGATAGTGATTTTAGCCACATAGCTATCTGAAAGATTGAGGAAATTGATAACATTATCACTATTGGCATATGTATAGTTAACTTGTTTTGTTTGTCCACCAGACCCGGAGGCTTTTCCCTTGTTGTGATCACGAAAGGTATCATTGAATATAGTGTGATCAGTTGTGCCTTTGGTTTGAGTATTCATCACATAGATGATCCCTGTGTCAATTAGATCTTGGATAGCGTGTTTCAATCGGTAGTAGTTGGCCATTTTGTTCCCTTTCACCTGATGAAACTCACAAAAATCCTTGTCATTATACCACCTTGGTTTGTTTTCATCTTGTTCAAAGTCTCTGATTTCTGGGAGAGTGATAATGTTTGATTGTATCAACTTGCGTAAAGCTGACTCTATCGGCTCTCCCAATGGTGTGAAATCTTGTTGTTGGAATTGAAACCGTGGTTTACATTGATTCTGTTGTTGACTGTTTCACACAGTGGCCACTTGTATAGGGGGAGGTTGGTTTTGGGTGTATGCTTGTTGAGTGGGCCCTGTGGAATTTTGGTTTTCCACAAGTGTGCCTTGTAGTGACACCTTGGGTTGTGCGTATTTGACTGTCTTCACATCAATGACACCATTTCTAGTGACATTTTTGTTTTTGTTCCACCACTTAGCTTTTTTTGTTGCATTCTTATTTGTATTCATTTGTGTGGGATCTGCAAGGATTCCTCATTTGACTAAGTTCTGCTCACAACAAACTCCTCTTTCGATGAGTTGTGTGAAGTTCGGAGCTAACTGTAACTCTCTTGTGAATGACATGTCTTGAATTAGATTGTCAACAAACATGACTATTAAGTTTTTTTCGGGCACTTCATACGTTATGCGGTTTGCCGTATTCCTCCATCTCTATAGGAATTTCACAAAAGAATCCATCCTTTTGTTTAATGTCGCAAAGGTCCTTGATGCTGACCTTGCACTCGATGTTATGATGGGAGTGAGCTATGAACTTTTCAGCCAATTCTCCCTAAGACTGAATGCCATGAGGTAGATGTGAGAACCATTCCATTGCTGGTCCGGCCAAGATTTTTGGGAAGAGTCGCATTAGATATGTCTCATCATGGGAAACTAGCAAAAAACTCTCGGATATGCTCAATAGGGTTGGTACTGCCCCTATATTTGTCAAATTTCAGTACCAAGAAGTGATTTGGGAATGGAGACATGTGAAGAGAATGGTCAAAGGGGTATGGGTATAAATCCTCAGTGGTATAAGATTTAGTTTGCCCCTAATTTTGCATATCCATCATTTGGGTTTTAAGGGTTTGCATTTGTTGCATTAACATGTTCTTTTGATATTGAGGCTGGTGCATGTGGACATTCCTTTGTGTCATGGTGGGTATGAGGCTGCGCCTCTGTGTCCCTTGAGTAGGAACATAGGATTTCATCCTAGGGATTTGATATTTATTCCCCACCGAGTGATTTGTAACTGGAGGGACATGAGTAACCCATGGTAGGTTTTGATGCATTTGTTGTTGTGATTGAAACTGGGGTTGATAATGCTAGGGTAGATATTGTTGCTGCTGAGGTTGGGTTTGAAATTGGGGTTGTTGTCACTGAGGTTGGATTTGAGGCAACTAAAGCTGGGGTTGTTGTTGCGCGGGTTGGAACTCAGGCAACTGAATCTAGGGTTGTTGTTGTGGGGGTTGGTTTTGAGGCAACTGAAGTTGGGGTTGTTGTTGCGGGGGTTGGATTTGAGGCAACTGAAGCTGGGGTTGTTGTTGCAGAGGTTGAATTGGTGTCGCAATGGGCAAAGACATAGCCTTGGGTGGACCTTGACTGTAAGTCGTTCCTGTAGAGATGGATCCCTGCAGGCATGAGGTGTTGATCCAAAAACTAGAGTGAATTGACTACAGTAGTGGCATAGTTTCAGAGAAGATGGTGTTTGGTGGGATGGAAGGCATAGCATAAGAGCTTGATTTTCCTAGTCATGAGACTAAAGGTGGAGGCATACTAGTGACCATGGGTGCACTTAGTTGTGAGCCTGTCATGCTATGAGTAGATGATGTGCTGGCCTAGGTCGGGTCATTGGTTTGATTGGATATAGTTTATTTCAATGTGGGTAAGACCAATGGTGGAAAGATCTAAGACACAACAGGTAATATCTGAGGTGGCTGAGTAGTGTTTTGACCTGCAAGAGGGTTTTTGGGCCATATAGTTGATACACTGAATTTAGTGGGGAGTTTGACTCCCTACTATATTAGCATGGCCAAATAATGTTCAGGATTCCTCTCTACAACAGCGTCAACTACTTTCATGGAGTAAGCATCTTGCTCCACATCTTCAATTTTTTCTTCTATGATATCTTGGAAAAAGGCTTCCCATGGGGTTGTTCAATGAATAGAGCAGAACTGGTGTTCATGAGGGATCGTTCTCTTGCTCTATTTCCCAAGCAGGGAAATAGTTGATATATGACTCATCAAGTTGAGTTCTAGTCTTAGACCTTGTGTAAGGTCCTCCATGAGGTGTTTGAGACATAGTACGGTCCAGGTTTTGTAACTAAAACAAGTGATATAAAGAAAACAAAGAAGAGGATCCTTTCTGAGGAAGTCTGAGTTATGTTTTGGACAAAGGTAATTCTAAGGACAGATTTTACTGTAACTTGATCTCAAAGTGGTGATAAAAAAAAGATAAGATTTTCCGACCTTTGCCTTGGACAAAGTCACTTTGATAAAGATGATGATGTTTGATATGATGAGATCAAGGTATTTCTAGTCTGAGCTTTTTAACTAACAATATTTTTGACAATAATCATGCTTTTATAGAGAAAGGGTAATCTTTAATGTTTAGAGATTCACACAATGTTCTTCACATTTTCCTGGGATAGACACTAGTTTTGGACACCAAATGAAGAATTCTTTCAAGGTTTTAGGTCAAAATAGGAATATAGTATATCTAGTCAATTGCAGTATAATTTCACCGATTGCGGTAAAATAACTAGTCGATTGCGGTAGTTTATAACTGATTGTGGTAATTAACACAATGATTGCGGCAATAAACAAGTCTAATGTGGCAAACTTCCTTCACTTGTGGCACAATGCGGGCAATTGTGGTAAATCAGGAATAGTCTAAAAAAGACTAGAGGAAAACTATCACTGCTTGATATTTTTGAAATTTCCTGGAACAATGCTTCTGATATGCAAGACAGTTGACATTGACAACCCTAGATTTTAACACGTTTGACTCATTTTTGATAGTTTGGATGTTTTGTTTTGCATTTTCAAAAATTGATCAAAAGAACAAGGACAATAGACACTATGTTTTGAGAAATGAAGACTGAAATTGTGTACGTTCTATAAGTTTTTCAAGTTGCAAGGTTATCACGAGGTCTCAACAATGAACAGTCAGATTAATCTAGGCCAATGGCTTCAGAATACAATGTTATATTCCCAATGCTTGAATATTCATTAGCTCACATAGCAATTATCATGCTACTAGGACACGAAGGTCCACAACGTAGGTGCCTGTGTTTTTTCTATTTCCAGGTATTGTTGTCATGGAGTGAAGATCTCTTTCACTACAAAAATACCGTGGGACACATATGTTGGGAATCTTGGGGGGAAATTTTGCAACCCCTTGCACTATAATAAGGTATCTGTTCGAAGGTAAAATGGGTTGGCCTCTAGTTAATCAAGGTTATAGTAAGAGTTTGTGGCGTCTCTCCAATTGGTTTGTACGTGCGTGACTCACTTAAGATCCTAGTTGACCACGCTGGCTCCTTAGGGATATTCACCTGATCCAGACTATTATCAACATGCCTTGCCTGAGCTTGGCTAGATATGATGGAACTTTGGTTCACACCATGTTTATATATTGATCGGAAGGATTATCAGTTTAAGGTCGTCCTCCAAAGAAGAAGCGCATTCCCCAAATAGGCCTTTCTAAAAAAGTATAAAAGTTTTTAATCTAACAGTTTGTGCAAGTGTACCCAAAACTCAAGACACAAGGTAAATCAATTAAGCTCCAAAGTTTTAAATGTGAACTAAGCTACACCACCATACAAGCACCAATGTTCAATTTTAAGCCCCAAAAGTAGGTGTTGATTGCTTGTTCAATTTTAATGCACCAAATTGAGAGATTTTTTTTGCCTTTGTTCAGTTTTAATCCTCACCTCAATTTTAAGCCCAAATCCAAAATATGAGATGTGATATGTTTTGCAAGCACTGTTCTTTTTAAACCTAAATCGACAAATGGATTCCTTTTAGTTTGCTTTGTTTAAACAGGTTAGTACCAAAAAGGATTATTTGCAAAATGAGAATATATGTAACTTTGAAATAATGAATGATGCTTACCAAAACTTACCCTTCTCTAGCCTCAGTGATTTGGTTCAATCCTACACAGAAACTAAAAAAATGTCAAATTAGAAATAGATGGGCAGAAGATTTGGATCTGATATTGCAATATTTCTGCGATTGCAGCAAACTTCTGGCAATTGCGGTAAACTTATGTTAATTGCAGTGAAGCACTAGAAACTGCGGCAAAATGTTGTCGATTGCGACATGGATCAGGCAACTGTGGAAAAATTCATTCAATTGCGGCACGGATCAGACAATTGCGACAAAGTACCCAAATAATTAAGATAGAAATAGACAGAATAATACTGTGAAAGCCTGCAATCAATTGCGGTATTAAACCAGTCGATTGCGGTACAGTTTTTTCGATTGCAGTAAAATACCAGTAACTGTGAAATAATACAAATGTCAAAGAAAAGTTAGATTTTTAAATTTATGACTGTACAGCCATGGTTAATCAATCTGGTTCTTCATCTGCAAGAGATATTTGGGTTGTTTGTTCACGTTGGGTTCACCAAAATGTATGCCTCTCCTTCCGGTCATGATCCACAAATTCCCAAGCTTTCCAAAGGCAAGGGTCAATAGCAAAGGTTTCACAACTGATATAAACCAAATACACAATACTACTAAAATGAATACTAGAAATGTAATCAATAAAATGTACAAGCAAGAGAAAGGAACACAAATAAATGCAAACCCCATGATGCTTGAAGCTTCTATTGTCTCTCTCTACTCCTTCCAAAATGTTGTTCTTGATGCTCAGTATTTGTGGGGCAGCGTCTATGACTTGAGAAGTGTCAAGAATTTTGCTAATTGAAATGGGTGTGTGATCGCAAGATGGCTTGAAATCCTGGATCCTTCAAAGGGTTATGAAGGGTTTATTATATAGGATTTGGTGATGAAATGAATGGTTGAGATCAATCCCAGAGATAGGGAGATGAACGGTTGAGATCAAAAGGAACTGGAGAGGTCCTCAGTAAACTCCACCTCTTCATTTGGTAAAGAGGAGATAGTGTTTGGTTGATTGAAGAGCTAATTATGAGTTACCTTTTTCAACTGAAGAGGTGGGTGAAGTTACCCATGTGGACTGGAGAGATGGGTAGAGCAACCCATGTGATCTTATTGGAGTTATCTCTTTGAAGATAAATGAATATTTAATTATAGTTTTCAACATGTGAGATAATTAAATTCTTTTTGATTAAGAATTGCTTTATTTGATGAAATTAAATTAATTTAATTGGAAGAATTTAATTAGTAATTTTAAATATTTGGATTTAAACAATAGAAAATTGAGTTTAATTAATTAATTAATGATAATTAATCAATTAAAGCTAATTAATTAAATAAAATTAATTATTTAATTAATTTTGGGAACTTGATTAGATGATTTGGGGAATGAATTTAGAGGAAAATAGATGATTAATTAATGATTAAAAAACCATTAATTAATAGATGAAAATTAGTGTTTTTAATGTAAAGTCACAAGCCTGTCCATTTTAGGGTGTCTACAATTGGTACAAATTTGATGACAGGTGAATCAGTTTTTTGGTTTCATTGATGTCAACTAATTGACTTAGAGTTTTCAGTATGTTACCAGATATTGTGTAAGTGAATTGTGAGTTGCAGTATGTTTCTAAAGTTTCTATTCTTATGGAAGGTTATACCATGTGTGGTGATGTTAAATTTTACATCGTGAGTCTTGATATGAAGAATTAAGTTGGTTATGTTTGATTAGACTCAAATCGAGTAACTGCTAAAATAATCACTGACAGACAGTAGGTGATTTGATTGTTATCTCAAATTAGTAAAGTATTTGATGGATCAGTCATAGGATATTATTGTAAACAATGTCAACATAATATGTTTATGAGTGTGACTCATAATGTTAACTGGTGCAGCTAGTTTAATTGACTGGAAGCAGTGTTAACAAAATAAATAGGTAAACAAGACAAAGTTCTTGAATAGACTATGAAGACTTGTAGATCGTTGAAGGAATTCGATGTGACAAAAGGAGCGGTGATGATTTTAATAAAGTATAAAGTTAGTTTTATGATTTGTGGGACTTACTTGACATCACATTGATCGAGGTATGCGTTTGAGGAGAATTCTTTAAGAAGTTTCTTTTGGTCAAATGATTTTTTGAAAATGGCTCAACTACTAAGGTAAAATCTATGAGAAAGTCAACATGGTCAGAGGAAAATGTTTAATGAATGTCTAGATACATTGTATCTTAACTAAGATGATCTGGATCATTCATGTCTCAGATCTAGGGTTAATTTCAAGTCACGGGAAGTAATTCTATATATTAGAAAATTGAAGAAGTGTTTTGCTAATTGTAAATTTGCAGAAGGATTAAGTGGTAGAGAAAGTGAAGGAATCAAGTGTGATCAAGCCAAATAAGATTATACATTATGATGATGTATTTTAGAGCTTAAAATGATATGATTATGCAGAGGTAGCACAATTTTTACAGATCATTTTATATGTTTCTTTCTAATCATTGTAATAGTTAAACCCCCTAACAGGGTAGATCCTAACAGATCTTTATTATAAATCCTCTAACAAGGTGGCATTCTAATTGAATTTTTTAAGTCCTCTAACAAGGCTTCTCCTAACAGGGAAAAGATCCTAATAGGTCTTAGGTAAACCCCTTAACTGGGTAACACCTAACAGTGTTTTGTAAACCTTTAACAGGGTAAGCTCCTAACAAGGCATATTCCAGAAGAGTACATATTTTGTGGGTATCATCTCACACCGTGGTTTTTTCCTAGTTGGGTTTCCACAAGATAAATATGGTTTTTACATTGTTTGATTGATTACTTATGGTTGTGTGCATTTAAATTTTACTTATGTTAGATGATATTGAAATTTTTGGTGCATAGAGTTTGAAGAAATTAAATTAGGTGAATTTGTGGATTACTAATTCACCCCTCCCGTCTTAGTAATAAGACCTATATTAACACATCTTTCTCTCTCTTTTGAGAGATGCCTCTTTTATGTTGGTTTTGAATTTGATGAAGACTGAAGTCACTTCAAGGCTTGATGTTTCTTTGTCTCTTTTTTCATAAAGGATTGCACCTAAAATGCTTAAGTATGAGTGAAACATTAAATTATCTTCAAGCCCATGGGTATTCCTGTGTTTAAGATCAATCCTTGGAGAAGGTCAAATGCCTCTCAGTATCACCTAAAAACTATCCTTTTGAATGGGAAAAAGGATAGAAGGATATCCTTGAACTTAAGAACCTATCTCTAAAATGGTGATGCACTAAACAATAAGTATCCTAAAAAACCCCCTAACAACTGATAATTCACAATAATACTAATGTAAGAGCATCTTGGGTCTTTGGAAATCCTACTCAAACAAAAATATGTTTATTTCATTCCTTACTCTATTCTTTGTTGCTTGACATGTTTGTTCTCTATTTCTCGACATGCTTGCCGAGTAGCTTGGTAATGCTTGTGTCCTGTTGCTCAGCTCTTCTTTGGCCGAGGTGTTCTATTGCTCAGTCTTGCCTATGTTGAGTTGGTTTATTTGGGAGTTGGAGTTGGTGGCTGACTTCTTTATTTAACTTTCGTAGCTGGATTTATTTGGGATCTATCTTGGGATTCGTGTGGACCTAAATCTGGGTCTCTCCTTTGTATATGAGCGCCGAACTCTTTGGTGGACTCTTTTATATATTATTTTGTATGTTCTTAGTTTGGTAGCAAGTCTTAGAGTAAGAAAGAAAATGTTGAGATATTGAAGATCTGAGATCTCTGCTATAAGAAGATCAAATTGTAATATGTTTCTTTGTATATGGCCGTAACCAGGAAGGCCTTACAACCTAGCATGTATTAAGTTTGATGATTTAATAATAAGGATATTTGTATTTCTCTTCTCCTACTATGTGTTGTGTTAATTCCACATTGTATCTACAATTTGGATGGTTTCGGGTGTGCCCTAGGCCCCGTCTCCTACCTCCCTTGCGTCAGGTGGTATCAGAGCAAGTTGAGATCTGTGGTTCCTTCTTGTAAAATCTAAAGATAATTGTTGTAGGTTGGTAGGTTGCAATCTGACCTACAATTGCAAAGAGTTTCAAGATGGTTCATGGGAGAGGAAATGTTGATCAAGGTCTAGTTGATATGTTTAGACAGATGGCTGCAAGATTGGAAGTTGTTGAAATAGCCCAGTGCAGAGTAAGACATCTTGAAGATGTTAGTGATGATGAATTTTAAGAGGTTCAAGGTGAAGTTGCACCTGAACCTGTGATGGACCAGAAAGAGAAGAGATTCCTAAGAGCCTTAACAAGTTTTAAGTCCACACCTTAGTTTAATCCTCTTTTGTATAGTGGAAAGTTAGATTCTGATGAGTTGATTGACTATATCACTGAAATGGAAAAATATTTTGAATATGAGAATGTTGCAGAAGATAAAAAGGTGAAGATTGCAAGCACAAAACTAAAAGTTCATGCATCCTTATGGTGGGAACATCTAAAATTGGACAAAAAGAAGAAAGGTAAAGACAAAATCAAGGTATGGGATAAAATGGTGAACAAACTAAAAGGCAAAGTTTGAAGCAGAAAGATAAGTCAGTGAAAGACTATACTAAATAATTCTATAGACTAAACATCAGATCTGGACATGTTGAAGATGAGGTGGAAATAATTGCAAAATGTCTGAATAGATTAAGAAGTTCCATACAAGATGAGATCAGTTTGGTCAAGATGGAAGGCATTGAAGAGGCATACCAATTTTCCCTAAAAGATGAAGAAAAGTTGAACAGAAGATATGAACAAAGACAAAGAGGTAGAGGAGGTAGATTCCCTAGAGGAAGAGGTAGATCCCATAGTGAAAATAGTAGATCTAAACTAGACAAGTCAAATACAAACACATCTCAAGACAAAGGCAAGACTAAATGGAAAGGTGGAAATTCATACAGAGGAAGAGGTAATTACTCTAGAGGTGGATATAGCAGAAGAGGGTTCCAAGTAACTTGTTACAATTGTGGTGAAGGACACAAATCCTTTGAATGTACACATGTAAGAAAGAAGTTTGGCAGTAGCACAAATGCATTAGTGCAAGAAGAGTCATCGAATGAACCTGAGAATCTCATGTTCTGAAGGATACTATGGAGTGAGAAAGATAAGAAAGATCCGACCAGAAAAAGTTTGTTAAAAACCAGATGTAGAGTTGCAGAAAAGGTTTGGAAGTTCATTATTGACAGTGGAAGCTTAGAGAATCTGGCATCTGAAGAGATGGTTACTGAATTGCAGTTGAAAAAGATGAAGCATCCAAAGCCCTATTAGATCTCATGGATAAAAGATGAGCATACATTAATGGTAAGTGAACAATGTTTTGTAAATCTAAAAAATTGGAAAATACTATGATAAGGTGTTGTGTGATATCATGCCAATGGATTGTTGTCATATTTTTTTGGGTAGATCTTGGAAATATCATATACATGCTATACATGATGGAAGGTTGAATATATATTCTATTTGGGTTTATGGTAAGAAGCAAATTTTGTTACCCTTGGTTGAAGAATCTGCTAATGAGTTATGTACATCTGTGAAAGTTTGTCTGATGGAAGGTAGACATTTGTTAAGGAGTTGAAAAGAGATGATATTTTTTATGCTTTGATTCCTAAAAAACCAAGTAAGAATGCATAAGATGACATACCTAAAGAAGTTGAAAAGTTGCTGACTGAATACAAAGAATTCATTTCAGATAATGTACCTAATGGTTTGCCACCAATCAGAGATATCAGTCATTATATGGATCTGATTCTTGTAGCTACTTTACCAAATAAAGCACCACATAGGTTAAGACCTACTGAGAATGAAGAGCTTAATCGACAAGTTCATGAATTATTGAACAAAGGCTTGATCAGAGAAATTTTGAGCCCATGTGCAGTACCTGCTGTGTTGGTACCAAAAAAGAATGGAGAATGGAGAATGTGCACTGATTCCAGAGAAATAAACAAGATCACAGTAAAGTATAGGTTTCCTATACCAAGAATGGATGACACAATGGATTGTTTGAGTGGAGCAAAGTATTTTACCAAGATTGATTTGAAAAGTGGATATCATCAAATCAAAATCAGAGAAGGTGACGAATGGAAGACTGCTTTCAAGACAAAGGAAGGTTTGTATGAGTGATTGGTTATGCCTTTTGGTTTAACTAATACACCTAGCACATTCATGAGGTTGATGAATGAATTTATAAAGAAATTCTTGAATAAGTGTGTGATTGTATATTTGAATGACATTCTGATATTCAGTAAGACCATAGAAGAAAATCTGGTGCATATAAGACAAGTGTTGCAGAGATTAAAAGAAGAAAATTTGTTGATAAATCTGAAGAAATGTTCCTTCATGAAAGAAGAGCTTGTGTATTTGGGATTTGTGATTTCATTTGATGGTTTGAAGATGTATCTAGAGAAGGTTGAATCTATATTGAGTTGGACTACACCTAAAATTGTCACCGAGGTAAGATAATTTCATGGATTGGCAAGTTTTTACAGGAAGTTTATCAGAAATTTCAGTTCTATTTGTAATGTGGTGACTGAAACAATGAGAGGAGAAAAAAGAGAATTCAAGTGGACACATGGAGCTGATAAGATTTTCAAAGCTTTAAAGTTGAAATTTGTTGAATTACCTATGTTGGCATTACCCTATTTCAATAAGGCATTTCAAGTTGAATGTGATGCAAGTTGAAGTACAATTGGAGCTATATTGACTTAAGAAGGTAAACCTGTTGCTTTCTTTAGTGAAAATTTCAATGATGCAAAGAGAAAATATTTTTTCTATGATCAGGAATTCTATGCTATTGTGGAAGCTATGAAGAAATGGAGAAATTACTTGATGCCAAATGAATTTGTGTTGTCATTATAGTATTTGGGTAGTCAGAATAAGTTGAATCACAAACATATGAAATGGGTTGAATATTTGCAGAGCTTTACATTTGTGATTAAGCATAAGAGTGGAGTTTCTAACAGAGTTGCTGATGCATTAAGTAGAAGAAGATATTTGTTGACTAAAATGAGGATTGAATTTTTTGGATTTAATGACATGAATAATATGTATGAAAATGATCCTGATTTTTTAGAGTAGTGGAGAGTGTGCAGAGCACTTAATACAAATCAATCAAGTATGAAGACTATTTCATTCAAGAAGATATGTTGTTCAAAGGAATTCACTTGTGCATACCAAGAGGTTCAATGAGAACTAATCTGATAAAGGAGAAACATGGTAGTGGATTGGCTGGACACTTTGGCATTGATAAAACATTGAGTTTGCTGAAGGAGAGGTACTTTTGGCCTCAATTGTATAAAGATGTTCAAAAAAATTTAATAATTTGTGGACTCTGTCAAGTTGCAAAGGGAGTGAGTCAGAACACTGGTTTGTATACACCTATTACTGTTCCTGAGAAATCTTGGAGTGATATCAGCATGGATTTTGTTCTTGGCTTACCTAGGACAACAAGAGGTGATGATTCTATATTTGTTGTTGTGGATAGATTTTCAAAGATGACACATTTCATACGATGTAAGAAAACCTCAGATGCAGTGCATATAGCAGATCTTTTCTTTAAGGATATTTTCAAATTGCATGGATTACCAAAGAGTATCATCTCTGACAGAGACAGTAAGTTTGTAAGATATTTTTGGAGAACACTTTGGAGGAAGCTGGATACTGAGTTGAAATTTAGTTCTACATTTCATCCACAGACTGATGGACAAATAGAAGTTGTAAATAGAATTTTGGGTAACTTGTTGAGATGTTTAGTTGGAGACACACCAAGCAATTGGGATTTGATGTTGGCACAAGCAGAGTTTTCATACAACAGTTCAATAAAAAAAAGTACTGGAAAGACACCTTTTGAGGTTGTTCATGGAACACAACCTAGAGGTATATCAAATTTGAGAGACACTGTTGGTGAAGAGAAAAGAAGTGTTGAAGCAGAGGAATTTGCAAAATGTATGAAGACATTGCATAAGGATGTAAAGCAGAAGCTAGAGAAAAGTAATCAGAAATACAAA
Organism: Thuja plicata; assembly: GCA_018584345.1. NCBI lineage: Eukaryota > Viridiplantae > Streptophyta > Pinopsida > Cupressales > Cupressaceae > Thuja > Thuja plicata. The sequence goes on along the minus strand of MU225240.1, from coordinate 1,246,559 downwards.
GATGATGAAGATAGATCAAGAAGACATAAGATATTTGAAGTTGGTGATGTTTTGATGGTTCATTTGAAGAAAGGAAGATTTCCTATTGGAACATATGGGAAACTGAAGATGACAAAATTTGGTCCTTGTAAAATACTGAGAAGATTTGAGAGTGGAAATGCTTACGAAGTTGAATTACCTGATGAAATGGATATATCACCTATATTCAATATTTTAGACTTGTATGAATATCATGAACATGATGAAGAAGTGACAATACCAAGTGATTATCCTAAGAAGAAGACAGAGGAAGTTGAGATGATCTTGAAACAGAGAGTTGGCAGAAGTACAAGAGGAAAGGAATACATGGAATATCTGGTAAAGTGGAAAAATAGACCGATTGAGGACTCATCTTGGATTTCTCAATCTAAGTTGGATTCATTTTAGGTTGGGACTGATACATGATTTGGGGAATTATTTCTTTTCAACCCCAGGTGTCTGATGCAAGAGCATCTTGGGTCTTTGGCAATCCTACTCAACCAAAAATATGTTTATTTCATTCCTTAGTCTTTTCTCTGTTGCTCGGCATGTTTGTTCTTTGTTGCTCACCATGCTTTCTGAGTAGCTCAGTCATGCTTGTGTTCTTTTTCTCAGCTCTTCTTTGGCCAAGGTGTTTTTTTGCTCGGTCCTGCCTGTGTCGAGTTGGTTTATTTGGGAGTTAGAGTTGGTGGTTGACTTCTTTATTTAACTTTTGTAGCTGGATTTATTTGGGATCTATCTTGGGATCCATGTGGACCTAAATATGGGTCTCTCCTTTATATTTGAGAGCTGACATCTTTGGTGGACTCTTGTATATATTCTTTTGTATGTTCTTAGTTAGGTAGCAAGTCTTAGAGCAAGAAAGCAAATGTTGAGATATTGAAGATCTTAGATCTCTGTTGTAAGAAGATCAAATTGTAATACATTTCTTTATATATGGTCGTAACCAGGAAGGCCTTATAGCCTAGCATGTATTAAGTTTGATGATTTAATAATAAGGATCTCTGCATTTCTCTTCTCCTACTGTGTGTTGTGTTAATTCCGCATTGTATCTGCAAGTTGGATGGCTTTAGGTGTGCCCTAGGCCTCTTCTCCTGCCCTCCTTGTGTCAAATACTAAATAAGAGAATCTATTCTCACAAATGAAATTCAATTACCAGATTGAATAAAGGTTAACCCTCAACTTTTTAAAAAGGGAAGATAATTTCTCCAATCCAAATCACTAAAACCCTAACAACACAATATGTAAGATGAAATAATGAAAATAATATGCACCAAAGCTGAATACCTGAATAAAATTAATTAAAGGGTTTGTAAAACCATGGAAATTAAATCAAATCCACAAACTCAACATTTATAATACACCGATATGAGAAGGATCAATACTCTCTCTATTCAAAATGAAAGGAATGATGTAGCTACAAAGTTTGAAAAATGTGAACTCAATATAAAGACGCAAAAATTTATAGAAAAAAATAAGTCTGAAAAACACCTAAGGCCAATACCTTATAGGAAGGCCAATACCTTATAGGAAGGTAAATCCTAAAAAATAAGGTGGGAACTCAAGTGCAACTACACCCTAAACTGCTCCTAAAACTGCTAAAAATAGCTCTAAGCTCATATTTGATCAAAAAGCATGCACAAAGGAGGGTACAACTAAAGAAATTTTCATGAAAATAGGCTCAAACCCTCCCACAATCATAAATTTATGATGTATAATCTTAAATTGATGTAAAACTACCACAATCTTGTTGGAATTATATGATGTGCCCAATGACTGAGAGGGGGGGTGAATCAGGAACCAATAAAACTTAATCCTTATAATCCACTATTATATTAGCTTATTTGTTTGCATGCATATAAATTGAAAGTAAAGAATCATATACAACACATAACAAAATATTTGGTTACCTTGAAACCTTCCAAAAGAAAGTAAAATTGGGGTGGGGATGATACCCACAAGATTTAGTACTACAGTATAAATTTATCCTATTAAAGCTTACAATGACCACTTCTAATGGTCTGCCATGTTAGGAAGATAGAAAGGACTATTAGGTCCACCTTGTTAAAGGATTTTGTACAATACAATAAGTAATGCAACTAGGATAAGATATTTAAAGAAAGGACTGTTAGGTCCACCTTGTTAAAGGATTTTGTTGATCCACCTGTGAGAATGAACCAATTGATGATCTACTCTGTGCAATTGTGATTGCTGAATAAGATCCTTAGAAATATAATTGATCACCTAAATGTGATAGATAAGACTCTATTGTCCTGAACACTTCTGCACTTAACTCAAACTGCCATTCATATGCCTTATGCATACATAATAATATTGTGCATCTTCTTCTAATACATTCACTATTGGATAAAACAAACTATCTTACATATATATATTTATCCAACAAAAAACTCTGTAAGTGGGCTTGCAATAAACAAACTTATATTTTAACAATATATGCAAAGTCAGCTTCAAACTGTCACTTGGGTCCAAAAGACTACTCAAGTGATAAAATGTCACTCGGTCGATATTGAACACTCAGGTGATGCTGAACACTCGGGCGATGTTGAACACTTGGGTGAAACTGTATACTCGAGTAACACTTGTAGACGTCCAAAAATATTAATATTATTATTAATATTATGTTCCCTCTTATTCCTCTAACTATTTAATTCAATCAATTAAATAGTTTCATTTATCAATAGTTTAAATACTATTCTAATGTATTTCATTTAAATACATTTGTCTCATGAAATTCCCTTTTTAATAAATTTATATTTATTAAATCTTGCATATTCCTAATTCTTCTAAAGCATGATTTATTCAAATTCAATTTGGATTATAATCTAAACCCTAGCTAGGAACCTATTAATCCTACCCTAAATCCTACCCTATTCCTACCCTACTCCCATCACCACATTTCCTAAGTATACCTCCCCACCTAAGTATCCTTTAACCATGCTTAATGGGTGATTCCTAACCTTTTTAAGGCTAATGGAATGCTCACCCACATGGGGAAATTCTCTCCAAAATGGGCACCCATTCCTCTTTAATTCCCTCTTACAATTTTGTCTCCCCTTTTGAAATGTTGAGCTACTCAATATTAAATGCCAATTTTGACGGCCATCTTTTCAAGTCCATGTGTCTCCTATGTGGCTCTTATGTGGATGCCGCATAGGTGCCACTTCATCCAAGCCTCTTCCTCTCTCCAAAAACTCTATAAATAGAGGCATTTTTCTCTCATATTTGCATCTCTCAATATTGCATTGTTATCATGTTATTTTGCATTTAGAAGTTCATAGCTATATATTTCATGTTTCCATATACTCTTAGTTTATGCTTAAATCACTTAGATATTACATGCTAGTTTATTTTTCATTAAAATGAATCATGGTTCTCATCTCATAGCATAGTTCTTCAATCATAGCTTGCATATCAATTTCATAGTTTGGATATATCATCTTGGAGAAGATTTGAGACTAGTCCTTCACACTAGCTCTTGAATCTCTCTTCTTGCATATTAATATCTTACATTTGCATTTGGGATCATTGCATTTTGTGTGTTTGAGAGAGCACAGCTACATATCTTTATCAAGAGCAAATCAAATAAGTAAAATGGGATGCATGGTTACTTATTTTTAGCTCAATCTGATGTTATGTTGAGTTATTTGTTGCTTGCTTTCTTTTTCATGTGATTTTGAATTGATTTGCTAACCCACTAATGTTTTCATGTTTGAGATTGCTCCCAACAGGTTGAAGAATTCCTCATACTACATTTTGGCACGCCTGGTGGGACCCACGTCCCTAAAATTTCTAACTTCTTGTCTTGATTTTCTTCAAATTTTTCCCAGAACGTGGATCAGCGTCTGCATTTCACACAGAGGCATCTGCACAAACACTAGTTCTCACTGAACTATCATTCAGCATCTACGTTGAACCAGTGTCTGCGACCTAAACTGTCATTTATGCCCGGCATTGTTAATTTGAGATTTTCCAAACTCTACTTTTCAATTTTTAAGATTCGCTGTATTTTTCACGGCTTTTAATGATTTAGAATTTGGTTTTTTATTAGAAATCCATTTTCACAAGGTGTCGTAATGCTAAAAATTCATTAAAAGTGAACAAATCTTGAAGGTTTCTTAAAAATGCACTAGCTTTTTAATATTTGGAAAGTATGAAATGGCTAAATTTGATCTGATTAAAGACTAGAAAGAAGAAAAATGACTTTATTTGCTATCTTTTTGTGTTTGCAGGCACATCAGTGTCCTCGTAAATGCCAGTTCATGAACCAACATCTGTGATTCACAAGCTGACATTTGTGCTTAACCAGCGTTTGCGCTCTATAAACTGGCATCTCTGACTGGTATAACATCTCTCTGGTTTTTCTATATTTTTAGCCTATAATCTTCTTACTGTCATTTTTAGGCAAAAACCACAATCAGCGTCTGCGCCCTAAACTGGCGTCTATGCCCTGTTTAAGTTGGATTTATCATGTACTAACAATTGTTAAGTGGTTCTTGTGCTAATAATGCTTGTCAAAGATCAATATTCATAGAACTACTAACTAATCATTTTGCAGCACTACTTGTCAAAGACACAAACTCAAAACTACTCACATTTGTCTTACAGGTTGCCTCGGATCTACATCGACCAAACGATCGTGTTTGTATTAATCTTTTTTAGGTACCTAGACTAATTAGATAGATTTTTTTTGTATAATCATAAGTGAGTGTTAGGGGATTATACTCTCTTCCCTATTGGGAAGATCAAAAACCTAGACACACTTAGTGTTGAACAATCAAATCTTTTGGAAAGAACAAAGTGTTTCTTGCGTGTTTGTGGAGAAAATGATACTAGATAGGAGAGTATTCTCTTTTCCCCTTGTGGGAAAATTATAAATCCAGACTCCTTTTTGTCGCCAATCCAAGTTACTATGAATCCTTTAGATGGGCATTGTCGGTTGAGGAAAAAATCTCCTGGGAACGACCCACATGAGAAAGAGATGTAAGCCACACCACTCTAACTCACGTTAATCAAATTTACTTTTTGGGGTTAAAGCCTCGGGATTCAGTTGGCATTTTAGCTTATACTCGACTCTCATCTAACTTAAGTATGGCCTCATGGTCTCAATCACATTTATGTGACCACTTTTTTCAAGACGCTCTATGGGGCTATACGCCTAAATTGTGCTTGCGTGAACATAGAGGATACAATCAAATAGAGAACCATACTAAACACTCTAGGCTCATAAGCTACCCAGAACACCCCCAAAAGGTGATAATGCTTGTGCAAGGAAGATAGTAACTTCCCCAAGATCACTCGTACATTTGTGCCACCCTGAGCATTTAGAACCGGATAATATGGTATCATCACTGGATCCATTTCGTGCTTGGTGATGGCCATATTTTGATTAGCTCTTGTGTGTGTGCCTAAGCTTACGAGAAATTACTCCCATGTTATGCCAATTACTTAGGTAGATTTTGTGCTTGAAGTGCTTGAAGAACATTGACAAATCCAAACCACAAACAGAATATCCAACATTCAAATTTGTCACGTGCTTGTATCCTTCAAGGTTGCTTTGTCCCTTGTCAGATTGTTTTCAGACACATGCTTTTTATTTTCCAGTTTGATTATGTTGAAATTGGTTCTTGCCATGGAAAAAATCTATTGAAAAAATTATAACAAGATCAAGCTTTTTCTAGATTATCAAGACAACATCCTTTTGTAAAAATTTGGTCTTTTATGAGATATGTCCTAAAAACCTCAAACTATTCATCGAAGATCAGATCTACTTATAGGACATGACCGATTCCAAGAAGCATAAGAAGGTGAAAACCCGTTACCACCCGTGCAAAGAGAACAGAAAACACAACCTGATTGGCTACCAAGTACCAACACATTATCGATTCCGTCAAGCAAGAAATCCATAAATGAGAACAATTTGGAAAAGTGATCTACAACAACAAGGTTGCTTGTTTCATGGGCAAATACTGTTTAAACTCTACTTTTGTTAGATTTGAACAATATGACTAGTCGGTTTACCACAACAAACACAAGTTCCTCCTCTTCTTAAGCTCACTTAGCTTGCATTTTAGGACCTCACTTAGGTTGTCATCTTTAGGAACACATCACACACTCATCCTAGCATGATCTTGCATTAATCAAATCAATCCTAATCAGCCTAGTATCATCCTAATCATCATCCAAAGCATCCTTGATCACACCCCTCACTTGGTATTGCATAACCTTTTGAGTTGCTAAAAACCTACATCTTAATCAAACCCCAACCTTGAATGTCCTTAAACTAAGCATTGTTTTAGGATAATCCCCTTTGTCTTTTTGCAACCTCATCACCTTGATCAAAAGGTTGGTTCACATTAACAAAGAATCTCATCTGCCGAAGACCACAAGTGTGTCTTAGGTAGACAATCACATCCACTTGATCCTACTCTAGGGAAAGAAACCCTTGATCCTTGCATACATCAAGTCATCCTTAATCCGTAGAAGCACATCCATCATCTTAAGAACATCCTAATCATAGAATCATCATCCTTAGTTTCCTAGGTGCATCCTTACATACATCTTGCATCTCATATTCCTTTAGGATACTCATTTCATGCCACCTATCACACAAGCCACTAAGAAGAGGAAGAACATGGATCCTAATCTTGGTGCTAGATCATCTAATCCTATGACTGACAATACCAACGTCATGGTTACTTATGCGCCTCAGCCCAATGATCAAATTGAACATATCTAGGTAGACACTAATGAAACTCCCACTCTAAGTACCATGGAAACATTTATCAACCATCCAAAGCTTGTCCACATGGTAAATGCCATGAGTGGACATAATAGTAACCAGGTACTCTTGGACATCCAACAACAAGGACTTCAACTTCCACCTTGGATTATACCCACACTTGTCACATGACCTATGGCACTTCCAGGGGAACATCCTTATCCCACTAGAAACAAAGTTTTTGATCCACTTCAACAAGCCCTACAAGTGGGAACTCTTCTCGCGCAATTAGTTCATCCATCAATTCCACCTTCCATCATAGACACAACACCCACACCTACCTCGAGAGCCCCACCTCGTGATGCCACATCAACAGCACAAGCATTACCCCCTATCACTGTGCAAGCACCTTCACAAGCCACAGTTGCTCCTCTTTCACAAGCAATCCCAACATTCATTGCAAACTTTCCACCACCACCCGTTAGCACACAAAAAACCACCATTCCACCTATTCCCACTCAGCCCAGTCAAAGTGCAATAACCAGTTCACAGTATCAAAGCACCCAAGTCTCCATGCCTATTCCACCTTTCTTCACCATAGGCATGCCACCTACCAACACTTACAACCAACCCTTATTTCTGTAAGGTTCCACTTTTCCCGCTCCACCAGCAATGCAATCACAATGAATGCCAGCAGTTCTACCTCAAACATTGTTCAACCCAAATCCCCCCATACTGTTGTTAGAGTACATAGTTTTCCTCACTTATTAATTATATCATGTTGATATTAATTATTAAGTTAGTCATACTCTCTTTTTCACTTAAGCTTTCTCTTAGGTTAGCCTTTTCATTTTTCTAGGGTTTCATTCACCTTTAAGGTTGAATGCTTGTATTCATTTTGGGCATACTCTCTGAATAGATTTTGAGCTCTCACTTTTTGAGCACAGAAGGGTTTCTTCTTTTTCTGTCATTGGCTTCATTCTTTGCAACAGGTATTTTGCATGCAGGTGTTCTTGGAAAGCTGTGAAGTTGGATTTCTCAACTTCTACATGGTATTAGAGCCACCCTATCACTGCCTAGTTTGAAGGTTTTTTGAAGCCACGATTTGAAGACAACCACAGCTTCTCTAGGGTTTTTTTGTCACTGTGAAGGAGGTGCTATTTTCTAGAGCCGTTTGAGAAAAAATGGACTCCATGACTACGTTCAGAAGGCCTGGGAGAGTCAAAATACATATAAAATTTGACCATTTTGGTTACAGTGCGCTCAGGGAAAATTTGTTGGCCTATTAGGGCCGTACGGGCATGAAAAACGAGGTAGAAAGAGAAAAAAATTAAAAAAAGGCAATTTTTTATCAAATTTTGGGGCTGCTAGAGCATGCTACCACCACACCACCCTCCAGCCACCCGTTCTTAGCCCCTACTGGTGTGCGCCACCCTTCTCCAGCCCGCGCTCGGCCCCTACCGACGCACCACCTACCAGCCACCACCTTTACCGGCGGTGCAGGCACCCCCACCGGCGGCGCCGCCTGTCTCTCCACTGCCGTCTGGGAACCACCCAGGAGCCACCTGCCACTCAGCTATATGATACTAATGTCAGCTGACATCAGCCACTGAAATCTTACTTTTCTGGCTGAATTTGAATTTTTTGGCAGTTTTCTGCAATTTCTGGTGACCGAAAAAAAATTTTGGCGACAGCCTTGTCGACTATCAACTTTTTTCCAGTGGATGATGACGGGTGTTTGAACGTCAATTTTTATCTAGTGTCTAGTTTTTTCCAGAGAGTTGGTCTTTGGAGGGGCACTTAGTTTTTTGGTCGTAACTTGAGCATACGGTGTCCATTTTTTAAAAACAAAATATCACCGAAAAGGTGTTTTTGAGCCAGACGTGTTGATGCTAGTCTTGATCACTGGTTCCACCATTTGAGCTCCTGGTTTTGGCATCAAAGTTGAGGATTTATTTCCCTCCTTCTCTACATTTGGACCTTAGGTTTTTCTCTTGTTCTTTGTGGTTTTTTGCTTCATCTTATGGTGTACGGGAATTAGTTTGCTAGTTTGTGGGGGTGCCTATTTCTTTCTGCTTTTTCAATTCAGAGAGACCCTTCTACTTCTGTCTTCTTCTCTCAATGTTAGACACATCCATTATCATTCTAACTCCACATAACTACCACACATGGAAGCCACAAATGACCAGACTCCTCATGTCATGAGGATTATGGTCCTACCTAGATACAGTTCAGCCAGTTCTACAGAGGCCTTCTGAGGCCCTTATGCACAAAAATAGGATGAATGAGGTAATGGGCCTCATTTCCATGAATATTTCAGATGGGTTATTGTTCCACCTGGATGGTCTAACCACACCCATGGATATGTGGGACAAGTTTTCCACCTTTTTTGGCACAATGAATCAGTTCAAGTTTCTCCAGATAGATGCAGAGTTCACCTCCTTGGTACCTGAATCTTTCACCAGCATTGAGGACTTCCTGATGAAGTTCAAGTCTCTTTTATCTATTTTATAGGCTGTTTGAAAGACAAAGTTAGATGATGAGTGTATCTTTCTAATACTCTCAAATATTTCTGGCCCTTATCAAATTTTCACTTCCACCTTCTACTCCACTATGGATGCACTAGGTGCTCGACATGTTATGCCCTCTTTTGAAACCTTCTGTGACAGGTTAACTTGTGAGAAGTCCAAGCTCAGTCAGATGGATTCTCTTATAGGTTCATAGTCATAGGCATTGCTTGCCAAGTCATCTCAGGATACACAGAAGCCGAAGCTGAAGCAGATATCTGATTCCTCTTCTCAGCACTCTACTGGCCCACCATCTTCTTCTAAGAAGGAGAAATAGAAGACTAAGAACCCTACATGTTACTATTGTTAGAAGGGGTCCCATGATGAGTCACAGTGTTTTCAGAAGAGATTTGATGGCTATGAGAAACAGATTGTAGATTTGCAAGCTCTCCTTTAGAAGAGCACTATTTACTCTCCATCCTCTTCCACCTCACAGGGGTCTGCTTTTTAGTCTTCTGCCTCATCTTCAATGTCTGGAAAAGATTTTGGAAAGGGTCATGCATTACAAGCTTCCATTGCATCCCTTTCACAGGTCCCTTGGATACTTGATTTAGCTGCTTCTCACCATATGGCGTCTTCTCTAGAGATCTTCTCTTCCATTGAGGCTTCTCTTATTCCCCACATTCTCATGGGGAATAACATTGTTATGCCAGTCTGCGGGAAAGGTGTTGTACGCATTTAGGATGGAACATTCAATGATGTATTATATGTTCCATCTCTGTCTGCAAACCTTCTCTTGATTTACCAGATTACACACAGTGGATCAGGGAAGACAGTTGAGTTCAAGCTAGATTCAGTCTTCATTCAGGATAGTGCGATAGGTGGCATTGTTGCTATAGGGACAGTTGATCATTCCACTTGTCTCTACACCTTCACACATTTTGGTCCACCATCTCCATTATCGAAGCTCAGCTCTCCTCTTTCGCGAGATCATCATGTGGTGTAGTCAGGTCACTTGGACCTCTGTGTTATTCTTGAGACCCCTGCTATGACTGCCACACCACATCTTGCTAAGGTTCTTTCTCTTCAACGGGACTCTTCTTCAGCACTGCCTGACCCTCTAGCTCCATTCATTGAGCCACCATGTGCAGTTGTTAAGGATTCTATAGAGGACACTCATCTCCTCTCTCATGATAGTGTCAGCACACCTGTCATACCACTTGCATTGGGGATCCCATTTCAGGATCCTCGTGTCTTCTCAATTGAGCATCAACTTGGCCTTCTAGTGACACCTCATCTTTTGAGGTCACCTCTTCATTGCTCACTTCCTTTCACTCCTTTGTATTGGAGTCATGGTGGTTTGTTCATTGATCCAGGGGTTCCTTCCTTCTGGGGGGCTTTGGAGCCTCGACCCTCTCTCATGGGGGGTTGGCAGCACACATTGTACTCATGGCTTTGAGAGAGTATCTTGAAGTCATTCTTTGTCTTTTTCTTACTTTTATATATCTCTTTTTGAAGAGGATTTTTTCCCATTGGGTTTTCTCCTTTATCTTCGGTTCACAAAGATTTCCTTGTATTGGGTACCTGATCAAGCCTTGTCGCCAGGACCCATTTCTTACTTTCATAGCTATGCTAGGTAAGCTTACCTCCTGAGCTTTGCTTAAGGGGGGGTGTTAGAGTAAATAGTTTTCCTCACTTATTAATTATATCATGTTGATATTGATTATTGAGTTATTCGTACTCTATTTTTCACTTAAGCTTTCTCTTAGGTTAGCCTTTTCCTTTTTCTAGGGTTTCATTCACCTTTAAGGTTGAATGCTTGTATTCATTTTGGGCATACTCTCTGAATAGATTTTGAGCTCTCACTTTTTGAGCACAGAAGGGTTTCTACTTTTTCTGTCGTTGGCTTCATTCTTTGCAACAGGTATTTTGCATGTAGGTGTTCTTGGCAAGCTGTAAAGTTGAATTTCTCAACTTCTACAACTGCAACCATCCATGAATCCCTTTTTCATACCCCAAATTCCCATCCAACCTATCCAGTAGCAATAACAGCCACCTATCCAACAGCAACAACATCCACCTATCCAGCAGCAATAGCAACAACAACCTATCCAACATCAGCAAATCACAAATCCATTCACATCTCAAGTGCAACAACAACCAATCAACCCCTTCGCAGCTACACATCCCACTATCCAAACTACACAGTAGCCACAACTACAAACATAGGGGGAAATCCCCTCATGGCACAACCACTGCAACAGTTTGCTAATCCTTTTATCCAACCTGTGCAACAACAGCAAACTCATTTTGCCAATTACATAGCCATGCCATCTTCTGCTGCATCACAAACAATTCCCCCTCCGCAAAAATTTCTCACTCGGGGTATTCCACCAAAAAACATCTATCCTCCATCTCATACAGGTATGCAACAAGTTCATCCCACCTATCCAATGCTGCAACAAATACAAGCATATTTCCAACAGTTGCAACAATCTTATCAAATGTCGACACCTCCTCCGCTGCAATATTCCCCTCAACCACAGCTTCGACCACAACAACCCGTATATGTTGACCAACAACCATCATACCAAACACCATAATATCTCCCACAGAATCCTCCATTTTCACCGTTTAATCCATATCAAGTTTAGGGAAATCCTGCAATCACGACCAACAATCCTCCCCCGTAAATCAATCATAAATGGGAGGAAATGAAGAATGCTCTCAAGGAGCTAAAGGCTGGGACAGAGGCTAAAATTTTCAAGTTTGAAGAGGTATGTCCTTATCCATTTGATCGATCGATCTCTTCCATACCCTTCCCCAAGCATTTTGAGACACCCAAATTTGATAAATATTGGGGGAAGGGAGATCATGTGAGTCACATGAAAGAATTCTACATGGCCTGTCAACAAGTGGCCTATAGCGATAACTTCCTCATGAGACTATTTCCCAAAAGCTTAGGAGGCACCACTCTTGAATGGTTCTACAAAATCCCTTATGGCATAGTCTCTACTTTTATGAAATTATCTAAAAAAATTGTGGCCCAATACGCACATAATGTTGAAAATGAACTCTCACTCCTTGACCTATGCAATTCCAAACAAAAGGGAGGAGAAAGCCTAGCCGATTATCTTCAGTGCTGGAAAGGGCTTACTACAAGGTTGTCTTACCAACCCCTAGAGCAACATCTTATCAAAATCTTCATTAACAACCTTCATCCTAAGCTTGCCTATCACATGCGCATGAACTGCATACAAACTTATCACGACATAAAAATCAAGGGTATGGACCTTGAACGAGGTCTCGTAGAAGAAGGTACCATTAAGAACTACAAAGAATCTTAGCCTGAAAAACATAACAATGATCGATCATGATACTGGAACAAGAACAAAAACACAGTAACAAATGGAACCACTGACACCAAACACGTTCAAGTTGTGGTAGCTAGTCCTAATACTCCTAACTAGACTTATCAGCAAGCACCACCAATGTACCCTCAACCTCCTCCCATGTATCAACAGCCCAATCCCGTGTATTCCCAGTCAACTTACCAGCAAAACATGCACCCTCAAAGCGTGACTAACTATCCCCCTCTAGGGCCATCATATCAACACAACTATCAAGGTCCTATGAATCAGACAAATGCTATATCAGTCTCGCACAGCCAACAAAGACCTCGCGCTTTGAATATACCACAACGCACATTTACCCCTTTGGGTGAACCTATAGATGTCATCTTTGACAAGCTGGTCCAAGCTAACCAAGTCATGTATCCTAAAACACAGCCATTTGATGACTCAACTCCTAAGCCTGCTTGGTATAAAGACAACGAATACTGTGAATACCACCATGTTAAGGGACACAACACTCTCAAATGCATGAAGCTGAAACACTATATCTAGGATCTCATTAACCACAAGGAGATCCAAGTGGATTCTCCTACCCAATTATTGACAAACGTAGGTCTTAAAATTTATCAAAATGCATTCCCTAAACACACTTCTGGTATAGGCCCAAGCAATCCTACTCAGTCTTCTGATCAGGGAAAGGGTAAACAAGCAAAAAATGCTGACAGAAAAGATTATACAAATGCATATATCAACTATGATAATCTCATCAGCTGCATATCCCAAGTCCAGTCCTCTGTCAATGCCATCCATGTCAAGGGTGCCAATAACCAATGCATAATCACCTCTCGTAGAGGTAGGATAACAATTGTAGGTGCCGGTCCCACCCCATCTTTTAGGACCCAATACAACATTTTGGAACACCTAGGGAATACTCCAGCCTAAATTTCCATCCTGGATCTTCTCTGCACATCACCCACTTATCAAGAGATCCTCAATAAAGCGTTGCAAGAATCTCATGTTCCCAGCGACATCAACCTCACTAAATTCCAAAACATTGTCGAATACTTGTCTGCATCTTGTGGGGTCTCCTTTAGACGAACAGACGTACCCTCCAAAGAAACTGATCATAATCTCCCACTCTGTATCACTATAATGGTTAAAGATTTTTCCATCAAATGGGTCATGATAGACAATGGATTGGCCCTAAATTTGTGTACTCTAAAATTCATAAAATAGTTGGGTTGCACTCAGGTTGATATAAAAAATGATGTCATCACAATAAAAGCATATGACAATCTGGAGCATACTTTTGAAGGCACAATATCATTTCCCATTCAAGTGGGCCTAGTCATTCAGGATACATTTTGTCATGTTGTTGATCTTGACCTCCCCTTCAACATTCTCCTTGGACACCCATAGATTCATTCTATGCATGTCATCCCATCCACCTACCATTAGTGCATCAAATTCCCATATAAAGGCACTGAGATCACCATCCACGTAGATCCTAAGCCCTTCACATACTACAATACATTGGAGACATCATTTCCACATTCCAATTACTGTCCCAGGATTGATATTGGCAGTTTTATCGCTAGCTCATCTTGAACCCATTCAGACCCAGAAACAATCCTCTCCTCCACCTTGTCCACGGTCAAGATCAACAACAAAGGTTGTGGTGAGTATACTTTATCTAATGCCTTCACAGTTGGAGCACTGCCAATTGATCCTCACACTCAAGGCCGCACACCTAATCTAAGCAAAACAGAATCAAAGAAAACCAAGGCATTACAATTTGGTTCTATAAATTTTATATCAAAAGGTACTTTGACTGGCCAGGAAATGGCACCAAACATCAGCCAATGGCTATATAAAGATCCACCACCCAAGGACATAATTTGCCTCAATTAATTCAAAGATAAGCACCCCACAATGCACAAACTAGTGATAGAAAAATGGAATTACCAAGGAGGTGGCCTTGGTTATGAAGAGAAAGGAATGAAAGATCCTATTGTACCTACCCGACTAGAAAAGCACCTAGGCCTTGGTATGGGCTCTGACACGAATGGGGGCACCAATGAGTTCATCAACTATTCCTCTTGTGTTAGTAATAACTAAGAGGGGGGGGTGAATCAGTGGGCTCAAAAATTTATCCAATTTAAACTTCAATCCACCAATCAATACTTCTCAAATTATTAAGTCCCAACAAGATGCATGCCTTTGAAACACTTGAAACAAATAACTGTATGTCAGTTTACCTTGTCTATCCTTATTCTCCTTGATAACCGATAAGCAGTAAACTATATTTACCGATACTCAGTAAATATGTAGAGTATACCAATCAATCCATAAATGCTTATGTGAAATGTAAAAACAATAAAGTAATGAACCATACACATATAACACAAGGATTTTAACGTGGAAACCCTGTTAAGGGAAAAAACCATTGGGACCGGTACCCCAAATTTTCACTCTTCTAAAGTGAGCCCTATTAGGAGCCAACCCTGTTAAAGGTTACAAACACATGATTAAGTGTGACCTTGTTAGAGGATTTTTATACATAGGTTGTCACTTAGTATCTAGCATCTATGCTACCATCCTTGAATCAGTCTCATGACTATCAATAGGCTTTATGCAAATCTTACTACCATCCTTGAATCAGCCTCCTTCTTAGATTTTCAATAGGCTTTAGGTAAGATCGTTGCTACTATCGTGAGTCAACCTTCTGGTAATCTGTTAGAATATACCTCAATTACAAAAGACTGTTAAGTCCTGCTTTGTTAAGAGACTTAATGCTTCAATGGTTAAACTAGAACAAAATGACCTATTTCTAATGCTACTGAATTGCAAATTTCCAGATATATTTACTTACAATATCTTTCTGATCAATGTATCAATAAAATTCCTTTATACTCAACTCTTTCTGCTCTATGATGCTATGCTTTTCTGTTCATCAGTGTCTGCAGAATTCTTTAGCTCTCCCTCAGCTTGATTGATCAGGACTGCATGAAGTTAATCCTTCATCAGTTTCTCTTTAGCATCTTCTATCAATTCACTCCCTCATGTATCTGATTGCTTGCCTCGCATCCATATTTAAGTGAATTATGCTTTTCTCTTATATAGACATGATGTTCCTTAATTCTAGGTTCTTGATTCTTGATTCTTGGCGTGAAAAACAATCCAACCAAATTGATTTATGGCTTTAACTCCTAATTTATCTCATAGTTATCTTCTTGCCAACTGTATAAATCATTTACTTAACTGTGGTTGAATAAAACAAATCAAACAACCAATTAGGTCTATCCGTTAGCTCTTCCAGCTAGTTATTTTGTCATTTTCTGATCTCTCTATTCTGTTGGTCAACTCTGCAGTTCATCGCCAATGACAACTGCCAGTTTCATTGGTGTTGCTTCAGTTAGCTTTGGGATCTCTGTTCGTTGGGAATCATTGGATCTTGCTTGTTGGGAAACAGTGTGTTTAGTTTGTCAGGCATCCTTTGATTCTTCTTTATCAGGCAATGCTGTCTTCTACTCATCGAGCATCACTGTGACTTTATCTCTATCTTTACCGATGGTGTGCACTCCGCCGGTGTAGTCTGTCACTTAGTGAACACTTGAATTTTATGCATTGCTAAAAGCATAACCTTCATTCCATTGATTCTCTGAAGTCTTTGGCATTATGTATATGACCATATAGATGATATCAAGTTGACATCAATGACAATACAAACCATTAACTAATTTAATGTCTTGCATCATCTTCAACTTAATATAGTCAACCATTAATCAGTTACATATCATCATCTTTTCCATCCCCAGGAAAAATCACTGACATCAAAGATATCCCAGAAGATAAATTTTTGAGAGCTTATGATGATTTTTTCAATGATGAAACCTTCCTGGGCAATGATGTCCTAAAAAAACTATCCATCCTTTTCATTGACCTTCCCCTCTGCTATCCCAAACACATAGACTGGGACCAACCAAGTGTCGTGCATGTTGATGAGTTCCAAAGTGAGGACGCACTCCTAAGCTTTATGGGAGCAATTGAGAAAAGCAGTGACTGGGGGAAAGACTCAGCATATGTCTACAAACTAGACCCAAAGGCATACTTTGGAGAAGAGGAGAACTTTAGCCACAAAAATGATACAGAAAACAAAAGTAAAAAAGAGAAAAATTGATCCCCTAGCGAAAAACCCTCTGGGGCGCTATCTTATCATAAAAAATTTAAAAAAAATGCCGTATCCCCTGGTGAAAACCTCTCTGAGGCACCAGAGGATGAAGATTCTCCTCTTCCTCTTATCCGAGATTACAGGCCTGAACAGTCATTAATTCTCATTGAAGAAGCAAAACCTGTCAACCTGGGTACCAAAGAAAATCCTTCCATCACATACATAGCATCATCTCTAACTAAAGCAAAAGAGAGTGATCTTGTCACTTTATTAAAGGAATCCATCAACAAGTTTGCATGGTCTTACTCCCACATGTCGGGGTTAGATCCCAACTTGTTGGTTCACCATCTAGCAGTAGACCCAAACATCGAACCTGTCAAGCAAAAGCTCAGAAAGATGCACCCTAAAGTGGCACTACTTGTCAAAGTAGATATTTATAGATTTCAAAGATCTCAATAAGACATGTCCCAAGGATGATTTCCCCTTGCCAAACATAGACATCATTGTGGATCTCACAGCAGGACATGAGATGTTATCACTCATGGACAGCTTTTTCAGATATAATCAGATCCACATTGTAGAAGAAGATCAGCATAAGACAGCATTCAAAACCCCTTGGGGCACCTTCTACTATAACATGATGCCTTTTGGCTTAAATAACATTGGGGCAACCTATCAAAGAGCCATGACTATCATTTTTCACGACATGATTCACAAGATCCTTGAAGACTATGTGGATGATATCTTGGTAAAATCAGTAAAAAGGGAAGATCACCTAAGTGTTTTGGAATGCGTCTTTGACAGAATTGGACACTACTGCTTAATGTTCAACCCTAAGAAATGTGTCTTTGGAGTCACATCAGGAAAACTCCTAGGGTTTATTGTATCTAGATGAGGCATTGAAATCAATCCAAAGAAAGTACAAGTTGTCATAGAAATGCCTCCACCAAAAACACTCTGATAGCTACGCAACCTCCAAGGAAAGCTACAATCTATGCATTGTTTCATCTCTCAACTAGTAGACAAGTGCCAACCATTCACTCATCTCCTGCACAAAGATAATACATTCAAGTGGGATCCTCAGTGTCAGAAGAGTTTCGACAAAATCAAAGAATACTTGGCTAATCCACCCATCTTGGTACCACCTGTACCTGGTCAACCACTCATCCTATACATTTCTGCTACTACCACAGTACTGGGGGCACACCTTTCTCAATTGAATGACAAAGGCAAAAAAAGATGTATTATTATATCAGTCAAACCTTAGTGGGTTACGAGCTTAATTATTCTCCTATAGAAAAATCATGTCTAGCAGTGGTCTTCGCCGCTCAAAAACTTTTCCACTACATGCTTAGTCACACAACCAAGCTCATTTCAAAAGTGGATCCTCTCAAGTACCTACTCTCTAGGACTACACTTAAAGGTTGAATGGAAAAATGGGTTATGTTGCTAAGTGAATTTGATATTCAGTATGTTGACAGAAGAGCCATTAAAGGGCAAGTCATTGTCAATCAGCTAGCCGAAGCACCATTGGTATATGCATATCCTTTGGTCACAGAATTTCCAGATGAGCATTTGTACATGATAGAAGAACAACCAACATTGCAACTCTACTTTGATGGGTCCTAGACCGCTCATGGCGCAGGGGCAGGAATACTTTTTGTCACACCTCAAGGTGACTACATCCCCATGTCATTCAAATTGGGATTTCCCTGCACAAACATCATTGTAGAATATGAAGAACTAATTGCAAGACTGCACATGGCCATAGAGTGGAACATCACAGATATTTAGGTCTTTGGCGACTCCCAACTCATCATCAAACAAGTCTTGGATGAGTACCAAACCAAAGATGACAAATTGATGCCATATAAGCAGATGGTTGATAAGCTGAAAGAACACTTCCTCCACTTATAGATAACATAGGTACCACACTTGGAGAACAAAGCTACTGATACAATGGCCATAATTGGCTCTCTTCTTGAGATTCCACACGAGTCTACGCAATATGAATTCTTAGTTGAGCAACTACATGCTCCCGCTTATGAGAATGATGAATCAAATCGTGTATGTGTCTTGGTTGTTCCTCAGTCCCTGTGGTACCATGATATTCAAGATTACCTAAAAAATTGTATCATATCTCCTCATCTCACTACAAACCAATGCCAAAACTTTATCCATGGAGCATCCCAATACACCCTCGTAGCCAATACCCTTTACCATTGAGGTTATCACAATGTGCTCTCTAGATGTCTAGATGAAAATGAAGCCGCCCAGGCTTTACAAGAGGTACATGTTAGAATCTGCGGTGCCCACATGAGTGGCATGGTCCTAGCCAAGCAACTTATATGTACAGGGTACTATTGGCCTACAATGGAACATGATGCTTGTGATTTTGTCAAAAAGTGCCTACCTTGTCAACAGCATGCTAATTTGATCCATGCTCCTTCTCATGACCTCAGACCTATTGTGCCTCCTTGGCCCTTCTCTTGTTGGGGTTTTGACCTCATTGGTAAGATTACTCCCCTCTCTTCTGAAGGCCACAAGTACATAATCATAGCTATGGAGTATTTTACAAAGTGGGTCGAAGCAATTCTGCTCACACTCACTACTGGTGTCTAGATATCAAAATTCATCCTCTATCACATCATTTGCCACTTCGGCATACCCTCCACCATCTTTACAAATCATGGTACACCATTTGAAAATCAACACGTCAGTGATCTCTGTGCTTGCCTTCATATCCATCACCATTTCTCTTGTCCATATTTCCTACAAGGTAACGGCTAAGCTGAGGCAACTAATAAAACCATCCTCAGAATCATCAAGAAAGTTGTCAATGATAGTGGTTGTGACTGGCATCTCCAAATCAATCTTTCCCTCTGGGCATATCGCACCTCCTATTGTACTCCTACTAGCACTACTCCATACTCCCTAGTCTATGGTGTTGAAGAAGTCTTACCAATTGAGGTCAAACTACCCACCCTCCGAGTATCACTAAGAGGCCTGATTGATGATGAAGATTACTGAGTGGCATGACTCACACAGCTAGATCTCCTAGATGAAAAGTGCTAGCAAGATTATGATCACTTGATTGTTTACCAGAATAGACTCATGCAGAACTATAACAAGAAGGTCCACCCACACCAGTTCTAGGTAGGTGACCTTGTGCTAAAGGAAAATCAGAAAGTGGGTATGGATAGGGAAAAGAAAGGCAATTTTGAAGTCACCTAGCAAGGCCCATATGTTGTCACTACATGCTTCAGTTCTGGGGCATACCAACTCTCTACTCCAGAAGGAGAACCATTGAATGATCATATCAACATCATTCATCTCAGGCACTTTTATGCCTGACGGCTAGTTGTTCATTCTAGTTATCTGAGAAAATCCATAAAAAAGTGTAAAAAGTTCTGAAGAAAGCACAAAAACAATGTAAAATAGTCCTAAAAAAATCACTAAAAAGGTAGAAAAATGAAGCTGAAAAAATGGTTGTCCCAGTGAAAACCTGGTAAACAGGCACTTGGGCAATATCAAAAAGATCAAAAAGATCCAAAGAAATCAAAAATAATAATAATAAAGAGAAAAACTTTTGTCCAATGGTGAAAACTTGGCAATCAGGTGCCTTGAACAAGTATGGGTGATGAAAACCTGGAAATAGGCATCACACATAATGGACCGTTCCATTATCTATCAAAATCTCATTTCCTTCCATCACCAGCACCACATCTCCACTAATCTCTATATTCCCTATATTCCCTGGGTGTTCGCATATCATACGCACTAGTCCGCAATGATCTCCCTATCTCGTATCTTGAGCTTTTGTACACATAATCTTGTATATTATTGTCCATAAATTGTACTATCCCAAACCCTAAGCATCAGTCCTATATATTTTTTGTGTCTTGAGTTTCTCCTTGTAAGATCCTATGTTGGTTCTATAGTTTGCTTGTAGTGCGCATTTGATCAATAAACTCGGTAGGTCCCATCTTTCTGGAAATGAGTATTGAGGATGTATCCTTCCTCTCGTCAACTTAAATATAGATCATCATCATCTTTGGGTTCTCGCAGGATGTATCTTTCCTCTTCAACTAATCAATCAGCACACGCAACTATCATGCGCATCAAGACAAGTAACATGATCCAATCAAATCTCGGCAGCAACCTTTGTACGTAATCGCTATAACTAATCACTTGTAATTAATTGGTCAGTTTGATCCTTGTACATTCATGACACATTCCATCTTCCTACCATCATGCTAACATCTAGATTCGTCATCCTGCTAACATTCCCTGCCCGATCCTCCATAGTCCACCCGTCTGGTTTATAAGTTGATTATGACACACACAAAAAAATATATAAGTGAGTCTCATTGCACCCATTGCATCCATTTTGTTTGTTGCCTCTAGTATCATTATTGCATCTATCATTAAAATTTAGTTACATTATTCATCATTTTAGATTCAATAGACTCATTAGATTGCATTAGATCCATCATTCAGGTCACATTGTTCACTATTAAATTGCATTAATCATCATGTCAATAGTTAGTATCATTTTAGAACTTGGCATTATTAATTCATTTAATTTAGATTGCATTGTTAATCCATTTTAGGTTCATTTAATCCATATTGCATTATTAAATTCATTTTAGATTCATTTTATCATCTTGCATTGTTAAAATCCATTTTAGGTTCATTTTATCATCTTGCATTATTTTAGATTCATTATAGTCTTGCATAGTTCATCCATTGTAGGATCATCTGGCATTCATTCAATTCATCTTACATAATTCATTTTAGGTTCATCTTGCATTCATCCTTTTTTATCATCTCACATTATTTACAATATTTAGATTCATATACCACTTGCATATTTAATTCATTTAGATTCATTTTAGTCTTGCATTTGTTAAACCATCATTTAGGTTCATCATAAAACATTAGCATATATCTTGCATACATCATAAAAACACATCATATCCTGCATTCACACACATCAATACATCATATATATATATATATATATATATATATATA